>NW_019059813.1:695650-729379 GCF_000696155.1 Zootermopsis nevadensis
AGAAGACAGAAATCTTCATACTCATCGCCCTGATGACGGAGGCAGTATGACCTCTGAAACGTTGGTAAACATCGACCAGACTACAGAGCGCAACAACCCAGAAGACGGAAATCTTCATGACTGTTTCCTGTTCAGATTCCTTACCCATCATCCGTGAGGAATGGGACTTTTCCGAGATGAATGAAAATATGCAAGTTCTGCTTGATTTGAAGATTACAAAAATTTGTATTCTCAATACCGAAATGATACAAGTGTGTTTAGTTCAAAGATGGCCATACAGAAATATGAAGTGTAAGTGTAAACATTGTAGAGTTATGATATGTAAAACTGATTTTTGGACTTCTGCTGCGGTATTCAGGTAAATAAATGAGGGGAAAACGGCAGAAAGCATGTCTGTTTGGCCCTCTGTGTGAGCTGCCCTTAAATCTTGGCCAAATCAGCATAAAGATAAACGTAATTTGTTAGCTTGCATTCATGATACAAAGCAATGATCACCTATCGCTAGATATCAATGAGAACTTCAAAATCAGAGCACACTGTTGTACAACTAAGATTTCTTTATTATTCCTTTACCTTTAATATTTGCTAATATACAGAACTTAATTATAGGCATAATAATCTACCTTCTTACAGCAAACAACTGAGATTAGATCTGATTCCATCTATGCCCACTAGATAATAAATTAATCGATCAATATTATATGACCAGATAAATCAGCAGAATAAGGTAAAACACTTTCTGAATATGGGACCAGATAAATAAACTCTTGACTTTTAAATATGATTTTTTTTGTATTTCATATTTGCCGTGTTTCCAAATATATTTACAATACAAAACAGACATATTATTTTCAAAATGCATTTTTTTAAATTGTTCATAAAGGCCCACACACGTCTTTTAAACTGGGTTCATTATTGTAGAGGCAAAGAATGTTGCTAAGCTAATTAATACTTCAACCTGTCGCTGAATACTAATTTACAAATCAGACAACACATTTTAACATAATTCTGGGACACGTGTACGAATTTACAGTTATTTAGATTCCATATGTAACTTCAACATATTTTATCACCCTAAACATTTCAAGGTAATATAAGTGCCTTCTATTTGGCAGAAACGCGTTTTAAACAGATCCATTTATAAAATATCGTGCTTTAAGATCTAGATTTTTATTCCAAAACAATTGAGAACCCGACGCCCTAACACAATTTTCGTGGGCATTTCTCGCCAAAAGACACACTAATGTTCTCATAATTTTTCACAAGTTTCTCTTTAGGTTTGTATATTGTTGATATGAAGTCATTAAGTATAAGCATGGGGTGACTTCTGGTGGTATGATGTCCATAGCAAGTTTGATACATATTGGAAAACAGTGCTAACTATAGTCCATTTTATTCACAATAAAAACATATGAAAATATAAAATATAACAATGAATTACTATGAATTACGTTACAATGAATGAAATATTAGCTAGGAAAAGCGAGAGAATTACATTGTCTTGATTAGTAGGGAGTGTTAAATACAAACCCGCCAGAGAAATCTGGGTATATGCCTAATTAAATTAAAAACCACGTTCCATTCTGCTTCAAGCCCAATACCACTCCTATATAAATCAAAATGTTCCGAAAATAAAAGTCATGCTGACTTATATTCCTCTTATACGTAAATGTTTCTAACAACATAAGTCAAATTTTGAATAACATTTACGGCCGTGATTTAGCCAAGGAAAAATATCTCGTTTAGTAACGGGATTCAGGAAACAATTATAATCAGTTCGTTATGAATCTATACTTTACGTCGCTTATGATGATAATACAAAAAATTGTCTGATATTTAGAAACAAAAAAAAGAATATTAATAGAAAATATGTTAATAGGTAAAATGATTTGTGGAGGTGGAATATGTTTTAGCGATGCTCTAAATTTATAAGTAAGGAAAGCATTATAATTTTGTTTTCAAATTTTTTTATTTCTTTATTTGTAGGATAATGTGCTACTCCATGATCTAAACACTCGTTACTTAGTACTCTTTTTCACACACATACTAATTACGGTGCAGTAAATGGATTGCATTATTCATAAATCGCAAAGTGATTTTTACAGCATAACCTTGTCTGACACGACTTATTAAAATTCACCATCCCCTACAGGTGCATATAAGGTACGAGGGGTGATTTATTATACAGCCCTAAAATGTTTACGAAGTACTAAATAAATATGGAGATTTTAATTGTGTTGACATAATGTGATCGGAAAGTCAGATTACTTACGTGTACAGAGTTGAAATATTTTATAGGGTACAGTAATTTAAATGGCATCTGACCGCACTTTCATAGTGTTTGAAATATCCTTAATCCCTGAAGTCAGATACATTGTAACAAAACATTCCACCATTGAACAGAAGTGTGTACTTAGTTTACATTTTTTAAGGGGCTAGAAGGTAATGTAATAACAAACTATGGAAATAGGACCAGCTTTGATAAAAATCAGTCATTATTACTAATAGCTCTTTACATTGGCCAAAGTCTGTAATAAATATGTTCGGCATTTGATCTGACCATTGTTGATAATACATCCACCATTTTGGCCGAGGCTCGAAATAAATACAATGAATTTTGTAATATATGATTTACGTAAATCAGAATTCAAAATATTTTATTTAAAAATATAAAGGAATAATACTGCCACAAATATATAAAAATTAAATAATTTAAAGATATAGCAGCTATTTATTCTGAGAATCACACGGAACACAGAAGCATTCTGTGGAGAAAATGTAAAATTGGTTGTTAAAGGAAACAACAAATCCAGTTGCACACTGTAATTTAAAGGATTAATTTAATTCGATTAGGCATATATTTGCTTCTTTGTCTTCAGATTTAAAACCATTCCTTAACGAAAACTATGTATTTTTGGTTACTTACTGTCATACAAAATTACAGAATCTTCTCGAACAGTGGTTGGCACTGCGTGGCTCCGAAATCCAAATATTTCATTACCGCCGTGGTGTAACAGTGTATATTTTCATGATGGAAAAAGTAAATGTATTATAAGGGTGTTGTGTCGCTAGGTTCTATGTTATTAAAATAAAATTTTACAAAACTATGCAAGTTGTTTAAAAGGATATTACTGAGGGAAGACATGGATGCTAATGATGGTACTGGACCAGTTGTATAAACGTGTCTTTCACTAAAAGGTAAGAAAATTTTATTTAGCTCTTTAAATCCCAGTGGTAACTGTAGGTACCACAAACTTTAATAATCAGTTATCTCTCCATTAACCAAACGATCTTTGTAACGGAGTGGGTTTTTTTTTCCCCGGTGGCAACTGAATATTGAACCTGCTATTTAGACGAAATTCGGCTTCAAAGGCTTAACCTGCTACTGTTCTCATCATTTTTAATTATTCAGATTAAATCTTTCAAACTGTTAGTCAAGACTTTCATTCAGGTAGTAGGCCTTCCCCGATTTAAATCTTGAGCTTCATTACCGGATTTAATATTTTGCGACTTTTTCGGCTTTTTCAGAAGAGTCACTTTGAAAAAGTCCACAACAAAACTCCGTACACATAACCAGCACAACCCTAGAAGAACTTGTATTACGTTTACTGATGTAGGTGATTCGTTAAGTCGATGAACATCTTTGGATATTTTCCTTTGTCAATTAATTAAAATATATTAAAGATATTCAATTTTTTACTCGATACATAAAGAAATATTTCAACAATATGTATCAGTTTTATAACCTCAGCAGTTTAAACAGTGATATTAAATAACAAAAGTCAAAATTATTTGAGTTTTTGTTTCTGTTTGGCAGCAGTTTATAAACGTAATGCCATAAACAGGTACCCAATGAAATAGATTTTCTTTACATTACGGTTTATTTGTTTCTTGTGTAATACTCTTTGCTTCTGAAAC
The DNA here is from genome assembly GCF_000696155.1 of Zootermopsis nevadensis. The sequence goes on from NW_019059813.1 coordinate 699,569, forward strand.
CTGTATTATAGAATGGTTATCAGAACAACACTGTAAATATGACGACATAATGACCACCGATACGTCATGCTGAACAGACAGCTGAGAGATAAGCTACAAAGCAAGCTAGAAACAGTGAGGAAAAGGATTATAAGAGAAGCAGCATCATAAATCAAAATTTATACCTTAAACACGCCTATAATTTTGCGTTACAATATTGAATGCCGTTTGAAAATAATGAAAAAGAACACTCTCACCCAGAATTAAGTTTACAATGTGATTTATTGTCTATATAACAATATGTTTCGTTTGATATTCGTACGCCTGTGCAACTTAAATTTCAGAGACGTTGTCTACATGTTTTGCAATTGAAATGTTTATCGTTTTACTAGACTTCCTTGACGTTTCCGCCTACACAATTCCTTGAACAAGCTTAATATAATTTTTTCTTTCTTATCGAAATGCTGTCATAACATAACAGAACTACGCAGATAAACATTGTACTTTGTAACGTTTTTGCAGAGGTTGGCTACAATTGTGGGTTTTCTCATGGTCAAGATATAGTCCAAAGTCAAATTAACTTAATATTCTAAGACGACTTGTTGCGATAGGTTTTCAAATAACGTACCTTTAATTACTAAGCCAGCATGGTTAATTAAAATGTTCTGGAACTGATCATCTTCTAAATGTTAGTTTTATTAATGTGAAAATTACATGACGTACTGTAGTTCATTTATTCTATATGATTCATATTCATAAAATCGGAAAATAAAGAAGACTGAGATGGGCAGGACGTGTAGCACGCATGGGAGAGAGCCGAATGGGCGCAAAATTTCAGTTGGGAAAAATGGATCCGATTTTTAGCACACTCGTGAGCAGTCAGGGAAATTTTCAGACAAAATCCTGCTGTCAGGTTTCATCAGATAGCTAACTACCGTATTATTCCGCGGAATGTAGCTATGAATTGCTGTTTACATTTTAAAATGACGAATACGCACTTTTTATGCAGTTTTTGCAATGCAAAGCAAACGCTGTATCCGTGGAATATTGGCGACGACCTACACAACAAGAAATCACAAATCACTGTGCGTATGGTGGTTAATATTTGTCGATAGCTCCGTTAGACCTGACAGTATGAGAAATTTCCGAGGCGTTTTACCACACGCTTCCTTACATAATCTTAATATAGTTATAACAACTTAAATGTAACTGTTTATACCACCGTGGTAGTTAAACGCACAGCAAATTAATGTGTTTAATTCTTTATATAAACTTCTATCGTGATGCAGAGACGAATTAGGTATGCAAAGTATGTATGTTGCGCCCCCAATGAAACAATATTTGTCTCTCACTCAAAACCTGAGTTTATTCACACCGTAGAGGCATAACATACAATACGACTCATTAATATTTTTTAAAACACAATTGAAAATTTGAATGTAACTCTTTTTCCTTATTAAGATGTAAATTAATCAATAACGTGATTAAGATTAATGGTTTTTAATATCGTGATTACTGCTAGAAGGACAACCTCACAGGGAAATTTTTTGCAATCAGTTTTACGTCTTTGACTTGATGTATCATAAAAATATTTCCACAGCGTAACGAATTTAATTATATTAAATATATACTTATTAGTAGCTGCTGTTACACCGCATCTGAGCCCTAGACAGCTGCTACGCTAGTCTACATTTCGTTCCAAGCACTCACTCATAATAACATTAACTCTTGCCACTACGCGCCAAGAAATTCCATCATGATCCTCCATCTCCAGAAAGTAATGACAAAAATATCCTTGTAAAATTTGGTACATAAACAGAATACAAGAGACAACAGTAGATTTTTATCCTACAATTTTTAATCTGCGATGTCACAATCTGCATCTGTCTGTCCCAGCAAATACACTGCTGTCTTACAGATGTGTGAACCATAAAGACTCGGAAACAATGTTTTAGTTTGCCCACAGAGCAGACCAGACGCACTCCAATTCTGTCAATGTATAATTTCTGGCATAAAAATAAATTAGAGGAAATGAATATATGTTTTCTCAAATTTATGCCGAATCGTTCAAACGTTTCTCAATTATCAACAATAAATTATCTCCACAGCCTCAAGTCATTTACTAAACAGTAATTTATTCTTGAAACAATTAATACAAAAAGCTTTAGTGGCATAAATCCTAATACCAAAATTTAAATTTCAATTTAAATTACTTTTACAAATGTGAGAAGTCTGGAGAAGCGAACCCTGTACCTGTCGAGATCATTGGGGTTATCAACGGAAAGTGTAATTTGTAGTAGCACAAAGCACTGCATTGCATTGCCTTGTGAGTGATATACGACTTACTATCAGCGGGAGACATGTGCTAGGGTAAATATTGACAAAGTGAGGACAGCAGTAAGGCCCTCCCTGCTTCAGACCAACAACTGCCCAATACACGACATTTGATTTACAGGATAATCCATTAAGTTAGACTTTGCTTTTCCTTGCAATGTACATAAAACTCGACTTTAATTTAATATAAACCGTGCTTGTATTTTAAAACAAAATAACTTCACTTCAAGAACATGATAGCAAGAGTAATACGTCAGTGGGCCTAAGTCCATTTTATAACATGAAAATAAACTACGCTAAAAATAATATATTATAGGATCTTAATTAATCTTCCTTCCATGAGAAATAATAATTACTAAATGATTACAAAATAACCTGCATGCTTGCGTATGTATGTCCCCTTCCAACTTTTGATCTAAAAGAATGATTTTCATTAAATTTGGTACCAGTAATAAAATCATGGCAGATTTGAGAGTATGAGTCAGGAGAGCCATTTAAATAAACTGTTCCGATGTCATATAATCTACGGTCTTCTTATAGCTTTAATTAACAACATAGAAACAGTGCAAATTTTTTCATTTTATATTTAATTTGACGGTTATTACCAATGCACCATTGCAACCAGGAATATTAAATACTGTTTGAGGGTGGAGTATAAATATGCTTACACGTCTAAGTTTACTTAAATATAGTTTATATCAGCAATTAAAAAAATTATGCCAACAAAATGACGACAATATAGAACTTACATGTTATGTATGCAACATGCAAACAACACACATCAAAGAATATACGTATTTGTCATTATGTGATAAAGTTCTGATATTTTGATAAAGGTTAATGGGCACACTTAATTACGTACATTCATGTACTATAAACCACAGGATCTGAAAGGATACACACGCAAAAAAAACAACTATTCGAGCAGGATTTCCTCCCATGTTCACCTGACACCCCCATCACAGCGACCCAAATCAGCTGATTTGTATTTCGCAGTATATTACATATTGTACTGGCTCAATATAGCATAAACAACATAAAGTTTATAGACTTGACAAAAAAATACGTTCAATAAACTGTGCCCGTTGTGTTCGTCTTCAAATAAATATAATAGGCCTCTAATGCACACTTATTTTAAAGCAATTTATTCATTATTTTGTAAAATAATTGTTGACAGTTTTAAGGAGTAACTAAGACGAATTTATATATAATTTATAATATCATTCATTACTCTTTCACCACCGATTAGTGATAATATTTTATTTATTATTACTCGTTACAGGAAGAAGGACTGTAACACAGAAATCAGATCAAGCGGTTGAGGTTCAATTGTACTGAATAGGGAGGAAACAAGACGGATTCCGCTGTAAGAGAAGCAGTGTTCGTGACATCCTATCGCCTTTTAGAAGAACGGAAAGAAATCTTATCCTTGGTTACCATTTAGTTTGTTTGTTTGCCATAGGATGTTGCTGACACGACACTGACATGGCAGGATTATGTTGTCAATCGAATGGACCAGCTGATAAGCTAGTGACGGTAGCTCCATAGAATCCGCTGTGTGGCATTATAATCTAGGGGACTTATGCTGGAGGATTAAGATGGTGCCTGTACGTTTACTGCGTTATCAACACAGCAGTGAATGTATAGAGTGTGAGAGATACACACTGCCTCTTATCTAATGTACTGCTCAGAATAAAAAAAGGATTCATTGTCCTACAAGCTATCAGAATAATCAGGGCCCGACCAACGATTGCGAGCTGGCGATACACATTATTTTAATTTTTAATAAAAGTATCTCCAAACACCTGATACAAATCTTGTTGAAGCAGGAGTTTAATCAATTTGTAGGACATTTTTGTGGTAATGAAGTAAACTAATTTAGTATTTAATTTAACAATACGTCACTAACAGAGTAGACGTTTGGATCGAAATTTTATTTTTAATTATTCTGATGAAAATATCCCAACACCAGATTGATGAGTGCCTACACAACTGTATGTCCCCGTTCATTTACGCACATAGCTAATTAATTTCACGCAGTCATGAGAAAATCATGGCTCTCTTCGATGATTTGTGCGTCCTGAATCGGTTCTCATATTATACACGACGTGTCCCAATTTTAATTAATTTACGCTTCAAATATATAATATGCAGCTACCTGTTGTTTTTGTTTCATCTGGAAAGGTATGAACGAGTTTTAATTAAATTCACACTTGCGCGTGTTTGTGAGAAAACAGGAATAACGAACACGTCTTAGTGAAAATAGGCAGCTATGAGTTCCCCCACCAGGCGATGACCTCGGCACAAGATGGAGGTGAGCCGAACGGAGGCCTACATTATCCAAAAGTTTTAATCCACTGGTACAGGTTTTCAGTAGCTGAATCTCAATACAAAACTCTTCTCCCCAAGACATTTTATCTTGGGATTCTTTACATCATTAATGGACTGGGTTCGGTTCTCCACTACATATAAAAGGATTTTTTCTTTTATTATGTCTATTATTATTATTATATGATTATTGTATTTACTTTATTTTCTTTGTGCTGCATCTGTAATTGGCCATCTGGCTGTTGATGCAGCACTCTAATAATAAAGAATTTAATTAATATGATACATTTATATATTTAGTTTCGTATGTTTGATTTTGTTTTTGTAATGTTTTACTTTTATTATTATCGAAATGAATGTAATTATTGTATTATATCTCATATTCTACTGTTGTTCAGTGCTTGACTGTTATTGGCCTTACCTGGCTTTTGTCAAGCACTTAAATAAATTAATTGAATTACTCTATTTATTCACCATTTTAAAGAGGATTTACTTCTATGTGCCTGAAACAAACCTTTCCCCCTGAGTTACATAGCGCAGCAGCTATTTCTGAAATATATTTGGTTTTTTAATGCGTGTTACATGCATTATATAGATTTCGTGTAAGGCACTTTACATGAACGTCTTTCGAATGATGTATAAAGATCCTAAAACGGCAGTTTTCTGAAGTTCCCTGATGTCATGTTCGCCCGGAATATTGGCCAAATACTTTCTGAGTGACTTGGAGACAGTTCCAGTTGCTTCTATAATTATTGGGATTACTTTTGCTTTCGCCTTCCACATTCATTGTATTTCAAGATGATCTCCGCTTCCTTCTTCATTACATTTCTGTCAATTTAATATTATTATATCATCACCATCATCAACTTTATTTATAGTTATTAGAATTGGTGCTAACTGCACGAGGTTTAAAAGCGAATATGTTGGAATACAATATTACAACGTTACTAAATACAGCGTGTGAAGTACATGATGTTCATTTAGAAGAAAATCCTTCTTTATACATTAATTTAAAGGAAAAACTGTTAGAACAAGAGAACCAATTTTAGCCTTTCTTTGTAACTTAATTACGAAACAAATGCCGTTATTATGCTCGACATTATTTTAAAACAAAAAACCCGCAGAAGTTGGAAGGTGAACGGAGGGGGGAGATGTCAGTCATAGGGGCCGTGAGATCGCGATATAAGGGCCGAGTGAGAGACGGGTCGGGGAAATGTCCATCGAAGCATGCAGCCGTCTTATCGCGATTTCAATCAGCGGTACACTGTACACGCTCTCAACTTGTGGCGGCGACCTGTAGGAGGCGCTGCTATAACGACGGATTTTTTCCGAGATTCAGAATTCGAAATATTTTCATAAGGCCTATTAACCTATAATGTAAAAATGTAATAAAATGAAATTGTATCCAAAACAGAAAACATGCGACAGCAGATATGATCTCTTTTCTTAACAGCTGAGCTGAAATAGCTCACTCAATAAAGTGTGTACTGGTTAGACGATTTGGGTTAGATCAACCGCGGAACGAAATTTTCCCTTCGTTACCATGTCCGGTCAGGATCTGATGACAACCAAAGCTCATATCAAATGTGTTAAAGCAGCCATATCGTGGACCCAAACATCCCCATTAATCTGACACTAAAATTGAAATAAAATGTAACTTTACTTTCACAATCCCAGACATCTTCTCGGAGTAGTATTTAGGCACTGGAATAAATATATATTTTAAATTTTTTTCACCGGATATCAATAATTCAGCCAAGCATGGGATTGATCTTTGGGTCCTTTAAGCCACTAATTATTTACTTCTATTCTTTAAATATCTTTCTTCTCCTTATATGGAAATTGCCATATATCAGCTACAAATGACTTCGAAATGTCACCTGAGATTCATATGTGCCGGGACACTTCAGGCCTTTCTGTATTTCAGCTTCTCAGAATAAGTACAGCGTGTAATGGAATCTTTAATTTTAACGAAGCCACTGAGGTGAACTGACCATTCGCGATTACGGGCTTTATTTAGGTGTCACAGAAACTTCAAAAGACGACATATTCTATGACTTTGGAGGTACAGACTACTGCAAAAACCATACTTCAATGTTCTGTTAAAAGTATTAATCATATGCTTAGTTCACTACAATTATATCAACACGTTAATATTCCTACAAATGCAGCAACTAAAACGGCTCTCGATTAATTTTATCGATGGCGTGGGTCGTGGAACGATTCGAGAGTAGGGTTAATAGGTTGCTTGTACCAACAGAAGAGATAATTTAATCAGGTATTGATGTCGAGGTTGGTGGTCTGGGTTGTGACGCCGTGTGGACTTGTAGGTAACTAACTTTTATAAGGAACATGCTGCCTCCATATTCAGGACATCAACTCTGCAATAACTTGATGAAAGATCACTGGCTGTCAGTTTCTTAAAGACAGTCGAATTTTAAGGTAACTCTTGTAAACGTGTTGAGTGATCAAATCACATTCATTTATTACTCTAAAACTAGCCTTATTATTACGCTTTAATGTTCCTTATTAACACATTCTATTTATTTATTTTTTATAGATCTACATATGAATTTTTCAATGTTTTTATTAGCAGTTAAATAACCGAACATGAACAATTATTAATAAAACTTTTATTCTATGCTCTAGAGATGGTTTAGGACATTAATACAAATAAGTTACGTTCGCAAAGGAACTAACACAAAATTAAATTTGAGAAATGATTACGATTCTTTCTACTTCGGGCTCATAACTAAAACCTGAAGATTAAAATGTACAAAACTACGACCTTAGGATTACCTGCTGCATGCGTGTGAAACGTGTTCCTTATAAAAAATTAGTAAATAAATAGGCTGCTGATCAAAGTATTTGGGAGTACAGAATGCACGTAACAGAAAGATTGAACAATGAACACAGAAAGGAACATCGTCACTTGTATTTTTCACCAGATTCAAGGATGGAACATTGAGTGAGCGAAACATGTAGCACGAACAATGGGGACAAGAAAAGCATAGGCCTACAAGTGTTGGTCAGATACAATGAAGAGAAGTTACTAGACCAGATGAGAGACCGAGATGTGTGTCATGCGTCTTTTTCCTTTCGCCTGGATAGTATACATGATAGGATAACAATTAGAGTGGTTCTTAAAAACAGAGGTGAGTATGTGGACCGGATTCGTCTGGTTCAGGATAGGGTCCAGTGTTGAAATATTGTGAACGAGATTTAAACTGTACAAATAGCGAGTAACTTTTTTCAAGTTCAGTAACTATCAGCTTCTCAAGAACTCTATAGTTACTCAGTTATAAAAACATGCTTCCAATTATGAATTTGTATTGCCCTTCAACATTACGATGTCAGTAACAAAGAACAGGCATAATAATGCAAGTGAAGACTGCTGTGGCAGTTTTCTGAAAGTACTCTGGAAAACAAAATTTCACTAACTCGCTCTAAAAATATGTAGTTAGGAGAAAAAACATTTTTCCCCAGAGGGAACTATAGTAAAATTCTAGTATCCGGCTGTGATGATAAATCTTTTACTGGTGCGTGGTGTGATGTAAACTGGAAGACTATTCATATTTGTACATGATACGATCTGAGATTAAGATAGGTCTAATAGGAAATACGAGCACACTTTACTAACTGTAATTATGACAAGAATCACATAAGAGAACAACCGGATATTGTCATCATATGACAGTAAATTTAGGGTCATTACTCTGAAACTTTGTTGGTATGTCATTACAAGTTCAAAAAACTAAATCACAATATGAACAATAAAAATATGCTTTCATTTCTGTAGCAGAGAATACACAAGTTTTGTCAATTATACATTGCAAATAAAATTAAGCTTATTGATCACTCAGATAACCTACGTTTAATCAGAAAACAAAATTCAACATGTCAATCATCGTTCATATGAAAATAAAATATTTTTAAAATTCAGAAAATTTGTAAGAATTTTAGCCGACTGTTTTCGTAACGGGTTTAAAACAATATTCAGCTCCTACAACCCTTTCCATTATGGTTTTCACTTAAGGAAACTTTATTGTGCCGTACAACCACGCACTACTACGGACTAGTCTATAATTTTCACTCTAGCCATAAATCTGTCAACCTATTTATCGGTTTTGCAGTGACAAACATCAGATCTTTTTGATTAAAGCGTAAGGTTACTATAGTTGCTTTGCTGTGAAGTCAACTTGGCTGTGCGCGGAGTATAGATAGTAGCGGCCATTCGTGTTCCTGTCGACAACCTCAACTGCTTCAGTGGGGTTGCTGTAGGCAGGTAAGGCCGATTGCGAAGTGTAGTCTATCGCTAACTGGGCATCGCAGACAGACAGACAGATCAGATCGAAATTAGAAGCAAGCCAGGAAAGAGAGACAGGACCAGAAAAAGGCTCATGGTATATTTTTACACCTTAATTACTCGAGCGGTCATTACGTTTCGTTAAATTGTGAGTCCTAAAATATAATGTGAAATAGATTGTCTGCAACAACAAATTGACGAAATAAAAAAAGTGTAGGTAATTACATAATTAGTTTACTTCAACGCCTGATAAAATACTCTGTTTGTAAACACATATTCAGCAATATGGAGAGAATTATTACTTGAACATTCGTCATCTCGCTCGTTAATACAATTTACCATCGGCTAATTGATCAGAATAAGGTACGCGTTTTCTCTGTATTACATTCAACGTGTGTGAGCGTTTGGATCTCAGACCTTGCACCTGATGTTAACCCCATTTTACACGAAAGTAAAGCCCTGGCAGTTCTTGATAATCTATTTATTTTTTAATTCCGTTAATTGATAACATATTTTCTTCAAAGAATTGCATCAGGCACCTTATTTTTAAGTACTACATAGAGACCTCTTTTCCTTTCCCCTAACCAATAAATGATAACCTCGTATTAATGTGGTTCGTAAAAATGCATATATGTTAATCAAATAAAAAGACTTACATTACGTGGATAAGTATTAACAATTATTAGGTTATTTTTAAACTCAGATCTCTGTTCTAATCTTCATAATTTTGTTGCACAGGAATAATGACACGAGAACGATAAAGCTACAAATTAAAGACAACTGGCAGTAATTTCCACGTACATTTAATATGTTTAAGTCACTTTCTAATAACTTAGCTGTAAACTATGAAGGAGACGATAATGTGCTAATTAAACACCTCTGTTAGATTCGGCCGTAGTTTTATGTTAAATTTTTTAAAAAAATCTATGCTAAATTAATGCAAGCTATTAAATGGTCACTTTAAAAGTGTCAGTTATGCCTACATGTTGACTGTGAACATCACTTAAAGCAAACTGTCTCTGACAATCGAAACTATTTTTAACCAGATTTTGAGTTTTCAAGGCGACGTTCTGTGTTCTAATCAACACAAGACGCCACACAGAGAAACTAAAAATATAACTACAAAACAGGACAGATTGCGTAAATTGTGACAGCTGAAGAACAAGAAGAGGGAGAAAATCAAAATTTCCTCCTTAACATTTTGGATGTCTCGGATTCAAATCTCCGCTAACCGAGTGGTCTGACAGGGTTTCGTGATTTTCCTCAGTCCCTATAGACAAATACCGTGATAGTAGCTTAAATTAAACAACGAAAGTTTCTTCTATATCTTTTCAAATTGGCCATTTACAAAGCATCGAACTATTAAAAGCTATATGAGCTACTGACAGTCATTAAATATACCACAAATAAATATGAATGTAACTTGAATTTATCACGAAGTCGTGTGTAAAACAATCATAATCACAGTATTTCTTAATGAAGAAAATATATATTTGGCGGATGCTTGGTTTATCGTATGTCAGTATTAAGCAAATTTGATGAGAAATACCTCCTTGGGGTCAACATTTGCTTAATAATATGACATTGAAGTTTAACGTCTAGCACATTATTAACTAATTAATAACAGCCACTGTCTCAACCAACTTATTTCTTGTGTACACTTTTACGGACAGTGGTTCTAAACAGTAAGTCCGAAACCGCAATATTGTGCTCAGCTTGTAACAAAACAAGTCTTACACGAATTCTTAAATCTTCTAGTAAGTCTGGGGGACATTCTTCCCACGCTCTCAATGACACAAAAGGACATATACGAGCATGGTCATTTATCCTTAAGGAAAGGACAACAAAGTCCTTTCCTTCGGGTCAAAGAGAATCGGTTAAAATGTAAACAGATGGGACTTGACACAGGAGCTTATGACACCTTTTACAGACTACTCAGGTCAAGCAGGCACGTCAGAAAAAGTTTAAGGCCCTGTATCCAGTACACTGTACAAATACATACAAAAGTACATTCCACGTAAATAACTTACAAGCACAATTTGCAAAACTGTCATTGGGTTAAATCAATAATTTTAATTCAAGTAGACACTTTCATGTGTTAAATTACAGACCTTTAAAACCTGCTTCAAAAGCTCATTTATTGTTTATAGTTTTAAAGCACGGTTAATTTCTGTGTCTGACTGTACTTTTTGTTAAACGCTGTAGTTATACTGATTGTCTGAAGGTTTAGTGTGTTTTTGTTGTATTGTTTGTAATCCTGTCCTAATAACCTACACTTCACTTCAAATGGCACCTTAAACGTATTGTGGTTAAGTTAATACGCTGTTATTATGACAGCAATAGTATGAGACAAATACCCTATTCCCTCGATTCTAAGACACTATCGATTGTAAGACGTAACCTTTATTTGATAATAGATATTCATGAAGAAAAATTCTACAGCGATTCTCAGATGAGTTTGGAAATTTTAAAATATGAACAAGTGTCTTAAAATTGAGGAAATACGATATTGCATCTGATCTTGAAGAGTCTTAATTTGTACCCTGCTTCGCACATACAATTAAATTTCTGCCGGGTTACCATTGTCAAAGCTACCTATACGTCTTATGAGTACTTCTATCACATTCGTCACTATAAATGGTGATTCTCCTAGAGTATCTATCTTTCACGGTATCAGAAAATATTCTAGTCAGATATTCGTAACTAACAGAGTGAAAGTAACTGGAAGCGAGCAAACCTACATTTAATTATTGCGAAAAAATATAAACGTCACAAAAAACAAAATACTAGAAAAAAGGGAAATTTACAAAAACAATAAGTAAATTTGTTTGCAAATAAATGTAAATGAGCCTATTTTTATGGAAATCCGTATGATGCCAAAAACCAGGTTACAACATGGATAATAATATAGTTCAAAATGTATTAAATATTAATATATTTGATGCTGAAGTATGCAAATAAATTTTACGATACAATTAAAAGAGACATGTATTCATAGAACGCTATTTATCGTCCATTTTAAAAACTGAAAAGGTAAGAATAACTATTTATAAACAATTGTTTTGTCCTTGCGTTAATCAGTAGAAATCGTGGTTCCTCCAGTCCGTGAAAGAAATAGTCAAATCTTAATTATCTAAAACCTAGATGCTGTGGTAAACATTTGAACGTACAGGAGACATCCACATGGGGATCACAAAATAGCACAAGAAGAAATATTTTTAAAATGCCTAATCGCCACAGCTATATTAATTGTCTGTCTTTCAACAACATAATTTTGACTTTAAATCTGTGAAGCATTTCACTCATTACTTTCAGTCAATGTACACAGAACGTACTCTCCACACAGGTGTCTAAAGCTGCCCAAGGCAAATACTTATCTTAAGATTAAACTTCATCCAAACAACACGCGCCAATGTCATTAGAACGAACATGCCCTGCCATTAAATAAGACTGTAATACACGCAACTGCTTGTGATGTTCATACCTCAGAAATTATGATGTTCTGTGGTGTAGTGAGGATGATGGAAAGTACTGATATAGCTTCAAGTGGATCAGCATGTTGCAGCATTGATAAGTGAAGTAAAACATAATGGACCTCTAAAGAATAAAGTATGCATTGTGGTTACTCATGTGTATTGCTATAAGGGTGACAGACAGACAGGAGTCAGGTAAAGTGGATGAGAAAAAGGACGACACTTGTGAGAAGATAGCAAAGGAGAACACGTTCCGAGATGGAGAAACCTACTCTTGGGACCCAGAGCAGTTGGCAGTGCTGCACTGTGAAGTAGCTTTAAATTAATTAACCACGTGTATCATTTTAACAAAACTTATACATTTCAGTTCTTTATTATTAGCATGCTGCGTCCACAGCCAGAAAGCCAACTACGGACAAAGCACAAGACAAGAACGCGATAATAAATACAGCAAAATAACAAGAACAAAATTATCAAGAAATTTCGTAAGTGTAGAGAAAGTTAATAAATAAAGGCAACTTACTGCTGAATACCTACATTTTTGTAATAATAATTCAATTAAGTAAATTAGGTTGTAAAAGAACAAGACACGTAAAGCGAATACAAAAAAAGAAGTTACTGAATCAGTGAATTGATGTAATTAGAATGAAAACACGCGATCAATACTGTGTACAGGAGGTGAGAAAGGGGGAAAAATGCATAACGCAACACATTACAATATTCTGACAAATGTCTTTGAGGGATTCTAAAATATTCCCTTAATATTTATACAACTGAACTTCTTCCTATTTAAAATAAAGAGTAAATTATAATTTATTACACTCGTAGATAGATTATGGCTTCGCAATAGATTAAATTTATTTTCTTACATCTGCTAAGTTAAAATATTACATATATAAGATTTTAAATGACACATTTATGGACTTCTGTTAGTAACAACCTGATCTTGATCCTGACCAGTTCGTGTGTACTTAACGCCTAGAACAGTACAAAATGGTACCTGTGGCCCGTACAGATCTGAATATAGGCTTATATACAACTGAACGCGTAAAGTTACTATTATCTTATAATTCTAAACACGAAAAGTAAGCATGATGTTTAACTATAAAATTAACGACATTTAATCTTTAGTTCCTTCAGGACTTTCCTGCGATAGTACTTCAATATGTGCTCCTTACACACCCTTAATTAATCCTTATCGTCTTGACAGTTGATGCCATATAACATAATTCAAAAGCGTCGAAAGACAACAAACAAACGAAATATCTGAATGTGTTCCAAGCAAATAAAAGAAATTTCCTTCAAATTGCTTTCACTGAACTGATGTCTATCTTCTGGAAGGGGGCATTTAGTGTTCCGCCATTGCACCCCGCAGCATCCCAAAAGAGAACCAACTCAATTCTCGTCGCCGTGAAAATCTCAAATCTAACCCCGTGCTCCGGTGAGTGCTTAGCCAGTCGGCCGCTGTGGACGTGGAAGACAGGACAACCTGGATGTCAGAAATTCTCTCCTGTACATCCTGCTATGACACCCCAAAGCAGACATCTCTACATCTGCGTGGGGCGGACGCATAACGGTTCACCGGAGAACGACATCAAAATGTACCATCATCAAATATTCGCTAGTGTTCACTAATAAAGTGCTGTTAATCAATAATATCGGGTAAGTAAAATCAATTTTGTATTCAGAACGAGATACACAACTTTATTCCCGTTAGTCTTCCATAGAATATTCAAATTTAAAAAATATGTTTATGTATTGACATTTCCAAGCTCCCAACTTAAATGTGTTCCTACTTTATTTCTTTCCACTTGGCAGAGATCGCTTTATGCATGTGGTCTTACAGCAATCAGCGCAGAAAGAGTGCGACAGACTGAAGGAAACTAGAGGATAGAAAATTTTTATCACTGTCATAAACACCCGCAGAAAACACAGAAATAAATACTCACAAGGTCGAAGAAACCGCGACAATGAAGGGCATTCAGTAACAATAAACACCTGAATAATATTTTAAGAAAATATTTTGTTTTAAGGAAATCCGGCTTACTGGTGTAGGCTCTCAAGTGATATTCCGAAATGTCTATATTAGTACACCAACTCAGTTTTTAGCGGATAATGGACAAATTAAGGGAAATTACTAAGCAGGAGCAGACTAATTTCATTATCGTCATTAAATTTGGACAGCTAATTCATAAAGAATGAATTAAAAACTTATTTTCCTTACAAATACAGTATCCTTCAGATGGAAGATTCTCTGGGCGGTGAACATTTCAATGTTCTTCTTCGTTATGGCGCCGCGTACACCCGTAGATAAGTACCCTGAAGATGTAGAAAGTATGTTCCTCCGAAACGTTGGTATATACTATCGTGCCCATACGGCTTCACAACATTGACAGTGTATGTCTCGGTCTAGCTTCTTATACCTTGCGAAGGCTGATGCTCGAAATTTCTATCCCATTACTAACATTTCGTGATTTAGGGCTACGTTTAGCCCACCAAAATCAAAAATATTCCAATTTGTTATATATTTCTAGGCACAATCCTGTCTCTAAATAATATCTACTAACACTTATAATTCCAGAGCAAATTTATCTAATCACAAAACATACGAGCAGCTACTCACAACCGTTACAATAAGTAGCAAAATATAATTTTATGTTGTAAACACGGCTTAGTAAGCGTTTACCCTTTGACAAGCAGAACAAGTAAGAGGCAATTAATAAGAATTGGGATGCAATTAACAAGTGTCAAATTTCCGCTTAAGGCTTCCACTTCTTTTACTTATTTATTATCAGCCTAACGATGCTGATAGTAACTCATATTATTTAAAGTAAAATAATTGGAGGATTTTTTAATATTGTAGTGTAAATGACGGGGGAGAAACTGTTCTTTGCGTAATTTAAAGTAATATCCCTGAATTTAAATGTACGGGGGGGAAATCATAGAACTCAGTTGGTATTTGAGCCCTATACCTTCCGAATACGAAGCAGGAGTGCCAACAGCTCGACCACTACATTCCGTTCCATAGTTTACAGAGACGGTGACAGTCATTAATATGGCAAGAAATTAGGGGAGGAATGTGTGGCACCAACTTTCCTTTAGATGCTTCAGCCTGTGTTTTAGGATCCATTTCTGTCAATAAGTTCATTGGTTTTTAAATTTGTAGCTATAGAATCCGACTACATTAAATTTGCCCTATATAAACTCAAAGTATGACTTTAAAATATGGTTCGTAAACATATTTCCTGCTTATATACAGAATTTCAATTCCTTAGCTTCAGTGACGCATTACTTATCGCCAACACACGTGAAGTTCACTAAATATTTTCTTCAGATGCACGCTTGTCATGCTGCCGTTTCACATTCTACAAACAAATTGCCTAAGTTGTACGTATTTTTCGAGGAATTATTACAAAAAAAAAACAAGAGACTGTCTCTCCAAACTCAGAAGTTCGACGGACTCCATGTTAGTGTTATTTACACACGAAATTATAAAGGGAAAAGGGGGAGGGATTTCTAGATGCGTGATTTATATTCAATTTCTATTAAAATCTGTCAAATAGGTTCAAAGTGGTCTAAGAGGAAATGATACTCGGACGGACGGAAACACGGAAATGACGTAATAAGACCAATGTTCCCTAAAAGTAAGATGATCAGACTAACGTAAAGAAAGAATTTAGGAAGAACGTGGACTTTGACTGTGTCAAATTAGCACCATTTGTTATGTCTTAAAAAAATATACACGCCTGTGTGAATTAGAATGTTAGTAAACGAAATATTTTTCTTAGTTTTATATTTTTATCCTACAATATTTTTCAATCAACGAGTATATATAGCTTCAAAGAAACTAAGTATTATTATAAATGATAAAAATGGATATAAAAGGAGCGTCTCGTATGTTTCGTTAAAGAGTTGTCTCTGAATTTGCGTAGAATACGTGAGAAAATCCAAGAAAAGACACCGGATTTCAAACTTATTCCTCAAATATAAGTCAGGTGAGTTAGGATCATAAACATTCTCTCAGATTTTGCTGAAAATTAAACCAAAAATCAGGTATAGGAGTTCAGGTTTTCACTAGCGCGAATTTAATTTATGGTCTTCTGGGTTGCTGCTACGTAAACCGTAAGGAACGAAGCAGAAAATTCCTTTTCTACGTTGTCGTGGGTCCACAAGATTCATTTTCTGCGTGTTAAAAAAATCTTTTTCTCTGCTTCGTGTCAACTTGTGTTCACGAATAGTGACAACTTTGACCTATAAAGAAGTAGCTTTAATATCACTGATGCGTAGATTTAAAAGTTCCTTAGAAACGTGTAGAAATAACTTTCATTATCGTCTGTTCTTAGAAACGTGGAAAAGGTAAATGTAGCCTTGGTGAGGGTCATGCGATACTACGAAAGGGTTGACTCGGCTCCCACCCGCCACTGCTTGCACTGTGTGTCACTCACTCGCCAGATATCTGCTGTCTGAGTGACAGCCTCGCTTCGCAAACAAGTCTCCTCACTTTAACGAGTACTGAGCAGCAGTTTAAAAGTAGGTTAATACGTCTACTTCGTTTTCGAACAGTCATTCTGATTCAACTTCTTATTTTCAAAGATTAATATTCTTATTATGGATTAATCCTGGTTTACTTCACCTGGTAATAAACAAACTAATAATACGCTACACAAAACAAAATCAAAATAAATCTAGATATAATAACTCCGACGTATGGGTAAGACATAATGCCGAAGAATCTCGAGAAACTTGCTGGATCTGACAGGCTAAATATAAACTAGCATATACGCAGATTTAAAAAAAATACAATAGTTAATTTCGTTTCTTCTCTGATATTCATACCGAAGATCACACACACATAACAGTAACAATTTTTCGTGTCTGTTAATAACCTTTATTATAGACCTTTATACAACATGTCCATTATTCATAACAATATTTTCATTCGACACTAAATGATCCATACAGTTGATAAATAAATAAATTGAGAAAAAAAAAGAAAAAATACATTTCCCTGTACATTACGTTTTCTCTCAAGAGTTTCCTCTGGACCTGTGCGTCGTCTAATAATGCTATTGACATTACAACAAAAAGGCGATTTAGAAATTCAGAAAATGTACTAGGTACAATGCAGTCTTTTGAAAAGGAACTACAAACGGTGGGTTTATCAGTACAAAACAAAAGAGAATAAGAAGATATTTCTAGAGAATATTAATACATTCATTCGTAATCCTTTTATGGACTGATAATATTTATTCCCGCTACATTTGCGGCAATGAGGAAAGAATAAAATTATTTTATGTAACGAGTGGTAATAGCACAGGAGAACCACAAGAGAATTAAACCCGGTGCAGGCAGTTATATAAGCTTCCTGCACGTGGGAGTTACTTCACTAACCGACAGCAGGAAGAAGGGAGAGAAGGTCAAATTCAAGTATAAGGACACCAGATAGAGAGTAACATCACAATAAGAAGAAGTGAAAGAAGTTTGCACAACAACAACAACCCTGTTCCAGGAATCCCACTTCAGAAGTCCCACAAACGCTGTCAAGAGCAACTTCGACATCCAAAGAAGTCGAACATCTCTTCAGATACATTCTCTTATCTGTTCTATAGAGCAGGTAAAGTTCACCCACCTAACACAGCTCACCATTCTTTTATAAAGTTCAAGACTGCGAATGAACTTATATATCTGAAATTTACAGCCCGGAATTCCACACTTTTCCATATAAAATTCAAAGAAAACTACGTATATTGGTAATAATTAAAGGTTCTGTTTGGTTAACATCAGACCATACTTATATACGTAATGCGATGTCAATTTTTCAGTATTATCTTCGTCTTATGAGACTGGTAAAATGTAAAGTAATTTGTGTTTAGAATTTATATTAAAATAATTTGTACTGAAATATTAAAACGACTTTCAGCAGTCTTATATTCATATTCGTTTAGTGTTCTGACATTTATCACAGTAACAAAGCAATCACCTTATATAATAAACGGTTGGCAAGTAACAAAATAGTACCTGACATAGTTTTTCCTTATAAAACCAGTTACGTCGCTTAGGAATCTGACTAGAGGAGAAGGAATTACATTAAATTATTTAATTTACAAAATTGTTACAGTTCCAACATTTATTGCCAAACTATGTCTTATTAGAGCAGTCTAACTTTGGAGTGACGCTGTTACAGTGACACAGAGGTTTAATGCAATTAAAGAATTTAGTATTGGAATGAACACGGCATTCCAAATACGTTTTCATAATTCTGTCTTAAAATGTTAAAACACAATAACATGCCACAATTCTATGTCCCCAGTCGTGAATAATCTTAGTCTCATACAACTTAGAAACGTGTTATTAGTCTACGTTATTACATTATTAGTATGAAGGTTGTAGCAATTATACAACGCCGCAAAATATTTTATCTTCATACAACTGATCTTACATTTACAATATATCCCCTATTGACTCTTAATTTAATGATTTAAATTTATAAAACAAAATAATTTATTTACGAACTCTATAAATCCAATCCTAATCCTGCATCATATAAACTGTAAACATAACACATGCCTTTAACTTACATTTGGGTGACATTACAAGCAACTGTACCAGGACATCAGACAGAAGTAAGGGCAGATCTGCTGTCTACATTCTGGTGTTTTTAATTTTTCTTCAACTTTTGAGAACCTGGAAACCTTACGAACTTGAGCCACTATAATTGCACATCCTCAGTAGCAGTCTTCATGAACCTCACATGTCACCCGACAGACGCAACCACTCACCCTAAAACCACTGAACTATTTCAGAGGGAGTTAAATTCTACCACCCACTTTCCAACCCTCGGCTCACTTTACTAGATCGAGGACCAGACACGCTAAAAAAGAAAAAAGAAAGGCTGCAAAGTTTAGACCAGGGAGAGACAGGGGGGAGGCAGCGGAAAATGGTTTTTACGAACTCCCCACATCATCAAATATTGATTCTTTATCCGTAAAGTAAATACATTTTTACGGTTAACGCCGGCTAAGAATTTTTGTGGGAGTATGCAAACTTCCGGATATGAGTAGGGATCAAGTAGGGACGGCAGGGACTACTGATGAGTAAGAAAACAAGGAAAGGGTTTTTTTGAGATGTAAACATGAGACTAACCATCTGCCGAAATATTCCTCTGACGTCAATAGTTTCATAGACGTCATGAAATAAAATTTCAGCACAATAATACTAAACGATCGGCCTCTTAATGTTATGTAAGATAGCCTGTCACTAACAAACTGCTGTTAAATTTGACACTCTAACGTAATTCATAATTATTCTCCTATCTACGTGTAGGTAGCTGAAGTGGTATTTCTCCCCTCCCCTAAGCCCAATATTTTTTCAAACAAAATGTTACAGGCATATACAACCTCTAAGATTCTTCTTCGGGAGTCTTCTGAACAACGGATAAAATACGTCCAGTTTATCGGTCGGTAGTGAGTATAAATCAAACGGCTTTGCAAATTATATTTATAGTAATATTTGTATTGATATTAATTACTGGCATTAAATTATTATCTGTTTAAAACTGAGATCGCAGAACGAGATTATTCATTAATTATTTAACAACTCTTGCCACCAGCGACACTATGTAGCGTCCAATGGTAGCAATGCACATGACAACTATGAAAGATTACTTCCGGGAGAGGTGGGGAGGCTCACAGCCGTTTCCTACCTTGAGGTATTAACCAGGCACACGCTCAAAATTACTAAGTAAAATTACTAACAAACACTATTCAAACAGGGCCCGTTCAGGAAACCGAACGCTACACCAATAATTTGAAGCGCATCGTAAGCCAGTTAACCAGAGAGAGAGAGAGAGAGAGAGAGAGAGGGGGGGGGGTCTATTTCTCGGTATTATCGCGGCACTCGTCTCGGGATAAATCGGTTATATCCAGGATTAAGCCTGAGTTACGGTTCGGATTACCGATTTACCCAGTCTGCCTGGTGTACGTATACAGCAGTTCTGCAGTTGACTCAAAGCCGCAAGGTATACGTAATGGTCGTCCTTAATTTCTGACAGTTACAAATGTATTTAGTTTCGTCAGACTCGTTTATTAATTTAGGTAATTAAGAATAAAACTTATCCAGATGAAATTGGGCATAATTACCTCATTACACATTTTAATAAGTCATATATATTTTGTGTAAAATTTTGTCTTTTGTTAGCTTCAATGCTGCTCTGTCAGACTACGAGTCTAAATTATAACAATCACAAGCACAGGACCAGAAACTAGGACCCTGAAAGAATACAGTAATTGTTATAGTAATGACTTCCTTTATAATTGACTATAAACATCATAAATTAGGCCTAAATATTTTATTATACCTGCTGTGTTATGATGGACGTAGTCCACTGTTGAGGTAAGAAATTTGTTTCCTTTTGATACACAGAAGTTGGGTGGACTCCTGCTTTCAAGTGATATTGTGATTCTAGTAATCACAGGTTTAATTATTATTTGTATTAATTCTACGGTTGGGATAGATCCTCTGTCTAGTTTATTAAAAAAAGCCAGATTTGAATACAAAAGTCCCGACTAACATTAAAAATAAAGGGCAATAAATTAAGTCAGACTAATGACAATCATCCACCTGAACTCAATGAGTATCGGATATACCAAGCGATGTTCAACGTAATACTGCCATAATGAATCAAAATTTAGGGAACCATAACTATTTTACAACGTAAATTTACGCCTTCAGTTCCTAATATAATCTTCGTTGAAAGAAAGATATTCTTCTAAAATCAGAGTGTTTCTGCACATTGTACAAAAAGAGAATTGTTCAAGTCGAGAGCAGCATTCTCAAAGTCCTTAGGCATCAATTAACAGGCAAATATGTTTCTGTACGTTTCAAGGCGTAACTGTTTTAACTGCAATATTGACAGGCATCACGCAGACATGAGCTCTGTGTTAAAAGAATCAACAGTTGACCGTCTTCCTGTCAAAATCAAAGACGTTAGAGAAAGCAAAACTGAGAAGAAATGAAACCAATTTACATATGTACGTAGACTGGCATAATGAAACATAGGATTTGAGTAGATGGTTCGTCGTTCTTTGACGATGCTAAACCAACTCCAGTGGCTGTTTGCCTTCGCGTTCGATGAACTTGAAGAAAGTGAAGATGCCTACTTCAAGGCGATCGCTTGCACACGTAAGCTTTGTCCACAATAGTATTGGGTTACTCAACAACCCACGTTATGTATTAAGCTTAGACCAACAAGTTGTTATACTCAAACATATAAAAGAAATGTTGTGTCCCATAATCCTATTGTGTTTTCAGGCTAAATTTCACAAGGACTTCTATTCAGTGACACCTATGGAAGATTTAAATCCACATCAAAATTCCCTATTAATTTTTGTACATTTGTAGGTGTTTAATTAGTCATTCTCTAAACATCAGTTTATATGTATTTCACAACACTGTGCTTTTATCTAACAAACGATACATGTCAGGCAGTATTATTCAAGAGGCAGTACTTTTAAAGTTTATATCTTGGGTTATTTGCTAGCTTTGTATAAATCACTAGAATCATGTGACAAACATAATATTCAAAGTGTTATAAACACAAATTATTATAAAAAGTTTATTTGGAAACTTTAAGGAAAGAGAAAACTTAGAGGCAGGAGTCGATAGGAGCATAAAATTGAAGAGGACCTTAAGATAAATAGGATTTAAGGGTAAAAAATGCATTATACTGGCTCGGGATTATGTCCAGAGGCAGGATCTTGTAAACATGATAAATTCTTGATTTTATAAACTATGGGAAGTTTCTTAACTAGCTGAGCAAAATCAGTTTGTGAAGGACTATTCGAGCAAACATTTAGGAGCCATAGACTCCTTCAAGTTAATAGTCTCGAATTACCTGCCGAGATCTGTATTAAATTTAAAATAACGAATGACAGATATTACTGCAGTTTATAAGAGCAGTTGCACTGTGGATTGTGGTCTTATGGGTTGTGATAGCGAGTAAACTTGTAGGTGTTTACCAACGATTCCCTTGGAATGAATCGTCTCCGGGTTCCAATTATTCGCGTAAATTAGTGCACTGACACAACACATTTTGTAGGCATCGCATTGACCACGGAAGTCAGGATGGTCCAATTTTTTTCCTCGTTCGGGCCAGAATAGTTTTCATGTTGGATTCAAGGACCAAGAAACCTCTACTGTCAGTATTTTTGAATTGCCGTTGTCTTTAATAATACTTATTAAAAAATGACAAATTATTATTGCTTAATGCTGAAATATAAATTTTATTTAAATGTGCACAAACTGCTACAGAGTAGTATATTATTTTAAATTTTCTCCTGTAACAGTTTGCATCTCTCGAAATTTTACCTGGAAATCTTAAGCAAATTATTTGAACTCCACTACTTTAACAGCATGTATCAGTAGAACGAACATCTTATGCTTTTATAGTCAATGGCTTTAGTAAGGACACTGAGCAGAATTTTCTTTTACCAGTGGCGGAATATCAACATAGAAACAAAAATGGGTTTGTTCTAACTAGTAACAAATTAACAAATACTTTCGCGGGCCGAATGCAGCCCGCGGGCAGCCAGTTTTACCACACTAACGTAAGTAATAATGGCTTGTTTGATTCGCTTGCGTTTCTACACTGTAGATGGAGACTGTCTTCCTCCAAAACCTTTTCTAACCACCATGGCGTCACATCACAAATCACAATCCGCTTCTTCTTCGCTCTGAGAAACTCAAATCGCATTAGTTGCCTACTATCCTGTGTACCTTATGTCCACGTTTCTGGAATTATCTATATAAACGCGGTTTTATAAATTCCATTCAAGTTTTGTTTCAACAGTTCTTCAGTTTTGTATTTCTTCATTACATTTCTCTTGTAGACGTATTTGTGTTATCTTTACTATGGTGCCAAATTATACGACAATCCCGACGTATTCTAGATAATCATCTCCTGTCATTCTATTTTATATGCAAACTGTGTACAGAATCAGTAATTATATTGTTACATTAGAGACGTCAATGTGAATTTCGACAGGTATCAGTGCTGCAAAATGACACTAAGTATGAGAAATCATTAAACTGTCAAAACACTGTGTACAGAAAAGGCTTTTAGAGGCGTGGTTCGTGGTTTCCTTGGTATTTGAACTAATGTACCAAAATCCCAGAAGTCACTTGTTACGTTTTGAGATTTATGACACCTTGTGAATGTATGCTGAACGAACACACCTAGCCGACCTGCCACTTACTGCGCAGGACAGTAACCAAGCAAAAGCTTCCTAGCGACAAACGTGCGTTTTCGCTACCTAGCGCCAGGGAAGGGAGCAAGCCTAGGTAACCGTGTTACAGAAAATTGTGAGCGATCCAACAGTTCATTAGTCCTCACGTGGTCGAAGGGACACCTCAAGAAACGCGTGGTGTGACACGACATATAACGGAAACTCAAAAAAGGTAATCCTAAACTTTTAACAAATCTCATTTATAAATAAATAACCGCAGAATGTAGAACATATAATCTACCTCAACTACGAATTACATAGCGAATTTCAAGATTAAACATACAATTCATATATTTTAACTTTCATATTATAATCTGATAATCCTCTCAACACGTCCCGAAATAATACCAATGTTACATTTTTATCAAGTTAATGACTGATTTTTTTTAACGCAGCCATGTTCCTAAATTTATATTTCACTGTTACACATCCTAACGCAATTAACTTTGATAAAATGGAGCATTGTATAGAGAGAATTATGGAGAATATTTTATTTTAACTTATTTCAAATAGTAGCCTGTTGTTCCTGATACTAAGGTGAAACAGACAGAGACAGAAATTGAAAACTCATTGTGGTGATTATTACAATAGAATTCTGTAATAAAATTAAATGTTTTAAGTGTTTTAAATTGTGCCTGAAAGTGACGGGTGAAATTGTCCCTGTGATTAAAATACCTGTATATGAAAGCGTATAGGGCACTGGAGGTAAAATTCCACGAATTCTTAACCTATAAACTAGATGTAAGTGAGTGGATAACTTCACGATCCGACCACTTTACGTCAGGTAAGGACAATGTGGGCTTCCTCGCTTGCAGGAGCCAACTTACTTTCAATTTTCCATTTTAAACAAGTGCACGTAATATATTTTTAAAGTCTAAAACATATTCTCAGACGCTGTGCAGTCACTCATCTGTCTTATCTTATCTCGGCGGTTGAGGATGATAAAAGAACGTAAATGTTGGAATTTGATAAATTAGGGTAACAGGCTCGAAAGTAACCAGCAACACTTTTAATATACAATTTTGGAATCAATGTTATTTCTCTTTTCAGAAAAATGGGAGTTGGCAACTTGTTTCAGAGAACGTTTTCTGGATTTATTTAACATTTATATTCGCAAATGTTTAATACATACCGATGAAGTACAGTATTCATTTCAAATAATAATATGATTAACTTGTCTGTGGACTATACACTGTAGACTTAGGATAATTTATTTCCCCAGTCAAGGCCTATTAATAGAACTGAACAAACCTAACACTCAGAGACACGCCTATCTTTGCAAAGCTCGAAATTCTTGTACCATACTTTCACAAGAACATCAAACAGATCGATAAAATTATTCTCTCACATTGCCTGCACTTAAACCACAATCTGGATAATTGTGGGTCTACAGAGTGAGCAGAGAGTCTGAACATTAATCCAATCAAAGTTATTTTTAAGCTTGAAAATAATTTTAAACTTATGGATGAAGAAATGGCATAACTCTCTTAAGTATTCCCAGCCTACTTCTGAAATCTACCACACATTTATAAAATGTAATAAGCAGACCTCTCTAACCCAGTGTTAATAATATTATTCAAAGAAAATTTGCCAGTTTGTGCAATTACCGATTTTTCCAGTGTAATATCCCCCGCAAATATGAACTGATCATATCTACTTTAAATTTAAAACACTTTATTCCAGACGACGACATCTCGATGCGTTATTTCTTATTAATGTATTTAAAGGCAAATAAGAGAATTTTCTATTTTTAGTGTGAGCAATGCGATAAGACATAGTCCTTCAGACAGGTGCGTCATCGCTGCAAATGACATATCTTTGGACGTATTTAGCATAAACGTTGTCTCCCTTGAGCGAACGTTCTCAATAAGGGAAATGATCTAGATAGATTGTCTTGTAGATGATCTAGCTTCGTTATCTGTTTTTTTATATTCTTTAAAGTTTTACAATTATATTAGTGTTCCCTAGGTGGATTATTTGTTTTTATTCATATTTCTTCATTTTTTGCTCTGTGTTAATATTGTTTCTATTTTGGGTTTGCCTGTACTTGGCAGTTATATTTAATACTGTACATGTATAAGTTTAGTTAATCTGTTTGTGTATTATTTTTCATTATTATTTTATGTATTATCAGTGTTTGCCTGTTATTGGCTTCTTGCTGTTGGCAAACACGTAAATAAATTAATTTAATTGAATTGAATTGAATTGAATTAATAATAATAACTTCAGAAAACTGTCATTTTAGAATCTTCATACATCATTCGAAAGACGATGTCGTAAAATATATAATCGTCCCTCACAATAAAACTATATAATACATGTAACACATATTAAAAGCAAAATGTATTTCGGAAATAGCTGCTGCACTATGTACCTTAGGGACAAGGTTTGTCTCGGATACATAGAAGTAAATACTCTATAAGTAGTGAATAGATGTAATAATAATAATAATAATAAGCATATTCACAACCTCAATGAAATTAACAAAAAATAAATACATATATTGTATTAATTATTTAACTTTTGGATACCACGACAACTTCCTTCCATATCCTTCCCAATTCAATTCTTTAATTAACTTGTCAGTGGACTTCATATAGTCTCCGCTACTGACGGAGTCGTAAAGCAAACCACAAATAAAAAAGCAGACACTAAACGTTTTTCTTTTACATTTGAAATATTAATCCAATGACTGCAATCAGATAGACATAAATTATGCACACTGTAAAAATCTTCGCTCTTAGAACGTAGTAGATTATTAACGTACACTTTAAAATTTATTTGCTATGTTTATGCGTCAAAATATGAAGACGTACGGTTTGGGTCCAAAAAATCTGTTGAGCTATATAAGTATAGGACATGTAATTCTTACATAACTTTTATTGGATTCCCAATTAGAGACACATTATGGTCTTTTTAAAGTAGGCTTAAATAATTTTCTACGTGTATTTTGAGTTTCATATCCCAGACTTTATAAAAATTCGACAAATCCACATTTTAATATTAGTTTTCTGTTGAAGTGCCATAAACACAATTTGTTCATTCTCTAATTTCTGTTACATTTAATACACTAGATATTATAAATATAATTTTTCTAAGAAGGCAACAGAGATTTTTTCAGAAATTGCTGAGGAATCAGCGTTTGCAAATTCCAACGTTATCCCGTCGCGTTCTACATAATCACTCAAACAAAAGAATTAAAGATTTCTGTCTTCATATTCTCCGATGTGAAAACCTCAAATCACACAAAAGAATTAATGTTTTTGACTGTTATTTTAAACATCGTATATCGCTTCGGTTGACAATTTTCAAAATACCTGTTTAGCTTTTTACAAGACGCCATTGTCAGAAACTTTTAGTCCTATCTTAAAAGTATTAAATATTCCTAGCACCTTTAAATTACCCTGGAGAAAGAACACAACTAAAGGTATTTGAAAACAAAGAACTGAGAAGAGACAGAAACTAACAGGGGGCTTAAGGAACTTCAGAATGTATACTATTCACCAAATGCCATTAATGTAAACAAATAAATAATTAGACTGGCGGGATATGTGTAACGTAGCAAGACATGACAAATGCCAGTATTAACGGGTGAGACTAACTCGGAGAACCAGACGCTGAGAGTAAAATATCAAAATTTAACTTCAAAGAATTCCGTGAGAATATGGAATAGATTCAACTGGCTCATCATAGAGTCCAGTAGAGGACCCTTGTGATCACGGTAGTAAACTGTCGGGTGATGAATTTCTTGACCAGCTGAATTTCGGCAAGGACTTTTCCAAATTGATTTGTGTTGTTCAACGACACTGTATGAGCTTTGAAGTTTATTAGGGTGGAATGACACTATCTCAGAACAGTCGGTGCCTATAACAAGACTCAAAACGTCTAACACATAAATCAGATAGGCTTGTTAAATCTTTATATCTCAGAGTTCCATTCTATAGAAAATTCCATCTATTTAGGTCTTGCTGTAAGTTAATAAAAGTTGTAGGTTTTGTGTCTTCTGCAAATAGGTTTACATTTTAAAGATACTTATAGGTATATATTTCTGTATTTCTTATTTCAGTTAAAATGTATGGATTATAAAAAAGAAAAGCTCAGAGCTTTCAAATATCATTATTAAGAACATTGTAGCGTTAGGCCTTAAAGTCTGTTGCCGAACCTGGGATGGTAGTTATTCAAATTTCGTCCTATCACAAACTATGGCTAAAGTTCGAGTTCAGCCTCAAAGTCAATACTGTAAAGACTTTTTAAACTTACAAGTCACAATAAATTAGTCTTAAGATATCAACTAAATGGAAGTTAATTATTACTAATACACACATTTTAAACCATCTTACATTATAACTGGGCTTTATATCTCTGCTCAAACACTTCTATTACAAATATTCTCCTGAAATATTTCACAGGAAAATAAATTCCCCAAGAAAAAAGACCGGTCCAAAGACCATAATAACGAATGCTTCATGTATCACGCAAATTCGGAACACGCATACACGTCTACCAGTCTCCCCCTATTTAATACTGCGATAAAAATATATACTCCTTACGTCTATTGTCCTCTGTCGTACCACACGATTATATCATAATCACGTTTCACTGCCATTTCACTTCTGTTTCACTAAGGAAATATTTAATGTTCTCCACAGAACACAAGTAGGTCGGCTGCAACACCAGATGCAGAATACTTCTTTAAACTCAGTTAACCTACTGGGCTGCTCCAGTGGTCCCTGTTTGATTCGAATATTTCATCTCAAACTTCGTAAACATAAAAATGTCATTATATTGAAGACCGTTCACGCATTTTGATGTTATAAGACGGTGCACACTTTGCAGTGTGATCATTTCAAATTTCGATAATTTTTATGATACTAATATGCAGAAGAAAACCCAGTCGGTTTAGAAAATATAACCGGTATGACAACAGCTATACCTTTATGTTATTTATAGAATATACCGCTAAATATTGAAGAAATACCCAAATAATTTAAACATGTCAATCAGAATAAATCTTAGGAATCATCGTCGTCTGTCATTGCCGTCAAAATTGGGTCACAACTTCGAGAATATAACAGAATGTGTTCCATATCTCTCACCTTCATGCCTTTCTGTTCTTGTGCGCGTTTTTGCTCATGACATAATCAAATTTCTTAATGAAGAATTACAAAGAAGAAAAGTTAAGATGTATGAGTTATTAAAAAATGAGTTTTAATCTATTTCATACCATAACCACGCCACATCATAGTTTATTAGCCATAAACATCCATAAAAGCATTTAATCCCTGCCCTATTCGGGGTAAATTTAATCTTTACTTCCCGTTAGCTGTTAGTCAAATTATTAATCGTAATTGCAAAATACTGTGTAACCGAACCAGGTTTATTTCTGAACATCTATGAACCCGTTTTCAAAATATGACATCAGATCCCATCTAAGCAAGAACGTTTTTAGGAAAATGGCTTATCTGAAAGCAATTACAGCTTTATATTAATTTGGATTAAACCCACACCACTCTTATACAATTAATGGCACATACTGAAGCCCATTATTTGTTCTTGTTAAATTGTAGTAGGTCACTATTTACAGCTTCCTGAAACAAGTAGAGACAATGGACAGGGATTCAAGGTATCAAGGAATTAACTCAACATAATTTCATTGTTTTAAGTTCCATTTAGACGTGCACAGATCCAATTCCTTTATACCTCGCTAGTTCATAACAATTACAAGCAGGATTATAGTTAAAGCCGCAGTGTATAAAGTATTGTTTCGTTGTATTTCGCTGCCTCAAAAGTTCGTACCATTCATATTTATCGCACATTTTTCGTCGATGAGATATTAAATTGCATAGACTTAATTCATCACAAAAATCATTAACAAAGTTTGAGTTTAGTTTCTCACTGCGGCAAGAACGAAGATGACTGTCTTTTGGATTTTAGCGCCGAGTAGAAGGTTACCGACGTTTCAGAAGCCCTTGCTGCCTCTATCATCAGGGCGATAATAAATTCGTCTATAAAATATTGACTTCCATCTATCTCTCTTCAGTCTTCTGTTCTTGCTGATGATGGAGGCAGCAAGGACCTCTGAAATTCTGGTAAACGTCTACTAGACTAC
>NW_019059813.1:729412-766660 GCF_000696155.1 Zootermopsis nevadensis
CGATTATTGAAGGAAGTTCGAAATTTTTAGAGGTGTTGAAACACAACTCTCACTGAAGTTAATATATGGAAGTAAAAATACGTAAAATTTCTGTGTCTAAATTTTTTCCAAACTTAACTTGTAACAAGAATTTATAACTCCTCTTCTCGTTTCCAGTAGGAAATTAGAGCATATTCTAAGTTCAAAAATGAGTAAAGACTACAGTAATATGATGTACCCAGACGCTTCAAAACAAGTTTGGTACCGGCACGACACAAAAACAAAAGGTTGCAAGTGAATGAGGGATAATCAATGTTACGTTTCATTAATTTGATAATATTGAGATCAAATGAGAGAATTATTATCGTCTTAACAATCAGATTCGCAGGATCTACTTTTACTAATTAACGTTCACAGCAGATGTCGAGTCTACCTCAAACAATATTATACAGACAGCAGAATTTACATTCAAAACTGCAGTTGATACTAATTCATATTAGCCTATATATGCCTACATAAGTCAGATTTAACAAGTAAAAAATACATATAGTCGTGTACTGAAGCTATATGAAGGCACATCTTGTAAACTGACGACAAGGAACGTTATAGCCGCTTCGGTGGTTTCACAACAACAGCAAACTGTGCTATTAGATACTGTTTTACCGTTTCACTTACTTTCAGGTGGTTTCGTGAAGGAAATTTCGAAGAACTCGCACAAAAGCCACAGTTTAAAATCACAGTCCAAGCACAATATCAAGAAGTAAAGGAAATATGGGAGAATGCTATCAGCTGGCACATGCATTTCGCGAATAAAAAAAGAAAAAGAAAATCTTTTCTATTGTGTACTCAACTTTTTCCAGAAGAGGATTGAAAAGATAAAAAAGAAAGAAACGAAAAATAAGTAAAAAGCGACCAATCCATCATGTGGACACTGGACATCTCATAGTGTAAGACGAGGTTTCCGATTGGCTACAGAGATCCACCCACCATTGAATCACGTGACGAAGAGAGAGAGAGAGAGAGAGAGAGACTTCCCCTTCCTGTATCACAATCGCAGGACCATTCTTTTCTCTCTCACACGTACCAGAACTTGCTGTCAAAGGTCTAACACAGTCCGACCAGCCAGACAGAGAAAACAGCTGCTCCCTGCAAGATGTCATTACAGTTCGCTTCAATTGCGTTGAAATGTGACGTGATAGCTCCAAATGTGAATTATGTGACTTAAAATAAGTGTGCAGGCGCGGGCATTGAAGTGGACTGCCTTGTCCAGTTCTTTTCAACAGCTTATAGTGAACGAAGTGCAGTGACTTGCAAGTGAGACGCCACGTAATCCATTCAAGGTAAAACATTAACAGTTACAAAGCGTGAATGAAATAACCTTGTTCCGAGACAAGTGCCCCATCAGGTAATGACAAAACATTAGTGTCCGCAAAACTTCAGTTCTAGTTAAAGTACTGACAGGCTCCAATTGCGAAGAAGTGACACGGACCTACTTTTAAACTTACATATGGTAGGAATATAGTGAAAGGACTATTTTCTTGCGACCCTGTGATATAAAACGGAGTCTTGTTCCTCTAATAACAGCTGTTAACTATTGGACTTCGTCCATGTTACACACACGAGGCCGAGCACTCAAAACAAATATTGATTCTTTTAATTAAGCGAACGGCGCGTGCTAAGAGACGGACAAGTGTTGGCATGCAATGGGACTGAAAACAGCGCAAAGGGTAAGAATAAATTATTCATAATCAACGCCACATACGCCTAAATTTTAGCACAGAAAATATTTGTCGAAGAACGTCACCAAACTCCGTTGGCCTACCACAAATTAATATAAATTTCCTTCAACGTACTGTTCCAAGTGAAATGAACACAGTATAGACAGAATTGTGTGATAGAGGCTGCGATTAAACACGCAATATTTCCGAGGTAACGCGGAAGCATCTTTGTAATAAAAGTTTACAGTTAATAAGAAAAACAAACGGAAACGAACTAAGTATTAAGTTCCGTTGAAATGTATTTAAATCAAAGAACATAAACGCAAACGAACAAAGTATTAAGTTGCGTTGAAATGTATTTAAATCAAAGAACATACGTGGATTGCGATATAAAAATAACACAGGTAAACGCTATATTTCTGCGCATCAATAACCAGATTTAATCTTTGTTTCTTGTTGCAAAAATGATGATGATGAACATTGGCATGTATGGGATGTGCAACACAACTGATTCCTTCAGTAGTTATCACCAAGTCGGGACGAATAATAATCATAATCACAACAATCACCACCTGCATCACGGAACTTCAGTTATTCATCACTACAACTCCTCATCTGACATGGCTCCTTCATATTCTTCAGCCTCAGCCACTACACCGCCAGAACATCACTTTCATCATCATCATCATCCGACATCTTACTACACTACCCAAGTGTCGGTCGATACATACAACCCATCACCGAATACGAGCAATCAAGGAATTCACAGCAACGAAACACGTAACAATGAACAAGGTACACCACCGCCCACAGACGAAAACACTGGTTCGGCATCTGCGTCTTATTACAACACCAACTCTGGTGCGCTACATCAACATCACGCACAAGACATGTCACTGGGTCCACCACAACAGCACGAAGAGAATGTTATCATCACCTCCGACAACGGACTGAGTTACACTAATCTGGATTATGCGACATCGAATACCCACGGAACATATCACCACCCACATAACCATAATACGATGACACCACCATCTCACCCTGGTGATCACCACGCAGTACTCTATCCTTCAACAACCATCAACTATGTCACCAAAAATTTGCAACACGAAGAAATGGTTCACCAAGGGAGTCACCATCACGACGAAATGCTACCACACCAAGTCAGTCATCACCATCAGCAAGAGGGGTACATTGTCAACGGAGGTCATTACATGCATCACTCTGCAACATCTCCAGACAGAAGCGAAGCTGCACAATATCCCCCTGTCGTGCCACAACACCATCAGAGTTCATCTCCAGTGTCTGCAGAGTACCAAGCAATTCATCGTCACTACAAGGAGGAGCCTTGTCACCAGATGTTATCAGAGATGCACCAACATCAAATACATTCCACAAGCCCGGCAGTTGGTGCGGGAAACAGTACTGTAATGATGGCAGCGGCTGGAGGAACAGGAAATTTTCATCACCATCCATTGCATCACCACATGCATCACCAGAATCCCAGTCACCATCAACACCATCACCACCATCTAGTGCAACAGCAGCAGCAGCAAACGACAGCGGTACCTACGTACAAGTGGATGCAAGTCAAGAGAAATGTCCCCAAACCAGCAGGTAGGGATTTAGGTTATGACTTTATATAAGACGTTTACATAATCTATTATAAAAATTTGTGATTTGTCGTAGTCGTCAACCTATTTGTTGTCAAAAATTAGTATCAGTTTACCTAGTTGGTGTTGGTACTTCAAATAGTTGATAACGTCTTCTTCCACTTTTCTTCATTTATTAAATAGTTCTGATGTTTTAGTTCTTTACGTCGCTGTTCGGAGGCGATGTGCTGCTTCTCGAGCAGTGATAGCATAAGTCTGCGTTGTTTCTCACTGATCTTGTCTTAAGCTGAACAGAACTTACACATAGATACGCATTATTAGATTCCAGTACTTTCCTATTACAACAAAACTCTTTTGCATTTACTTTTACATAAATACTTCTTGTCGACTGCTGAAGTAGTGTGTACGTACGTTTCTTATTTTGTGTCCTACATAATCGTAAAGAAAATCATAGAGTTGTTTCAATGCACTGTAGCACCCTCTTGCACAGTCACATCAAACCTTCGACTTTTAAATTAAATTGTATAACCAAGTACGCTGTGCAGGCACTAGAATATACAGAGAGAAATATGACAAGGGGGAGACTATGATAATTTAAACATAGCACAGTATCTCATTTCAGGAGGTAATATTAAAGTTTTTAGAGCAAGAACGCTTATTTCTAAGTAAAGAGCTCCAGAAGGAATTTCAGGTTTCTAAGTAGGATAATGAACATGGTTATGGACCAGTCACATCCGCATTCTATCCCCACAAATTCTTTTGGTCATATCCCTCTTTTGTTATTTCTAAGTCTCGCTGCTTCTCCAAGTGACTGGTTTTTATCACTCCATCCTGCCTAAATTCCTAGCACATAATAACCTCAATTTTACTCTTCTAATAACAATACCTCATAAACGAAGTCACGATGTTGCTCACTGCAGGCATAAATTAACATCCGCCATTAACAATTTAATTTATTCTTCCTACTTCCTGAACATATTATAATTTAGGCCTATATTCTTCCGTCTAAGAACGAGAACACGTTCCATAAAACGAGAAGCTTCTTGTTGAATTCGTTTTTTGCCGGGATAACTTGGTCAGTATTGGATGACTGGGATTCGATTCTCGGCAAGATCAGGGGCTTCTCTCTTCGTTTACGATTTTGTGGCACCTTCACCAACAACTTCATGATGCTTTTATCTTGTATTTAAGCTACACGAATCTCGCTTCTTTTCTTTTCTTTTCTTCTCTTTGTATGTCTAAATTCTGAAACATTTGAAAATCACCTGTTCCTCCAAGGTATATTACTGCATCTGTTGCAGATTTGATCAAGTAGCATGTTAATAACTTAGTTTAATACGTATTTAAATCGAGAGTAATTTATCTTCCAGACCGCAAAAAATATCTGTTATATTATTTGTATTCTTATATAAAGAAGCAACTTTTTGACGGATTCATTCGAGGGTGTTCGTGGCACTAAGATGCTTAAGGAATGGCGTTACTCCTATATTTTCCATCACGTTTAAAACGTGTTTAAGTATATTATATGCGTTGTTTATTTGTGTTTTATTTCTATTTAACAACAGTCAGATTATCAGACTATAGGCTTATGGCGTCAAATATTATGGTGATTAACAATGAACAGGATAGGATGTGGAATGATACTGTAGTGGCATAATTTAATATACTGTTTAGATATCAGTTTGGAGGGGAAGAGGAAGAACACGAAAGACTGTAAGGATAGCCGGTCTCCATGCCGAGATTTGAACCCGGGACATCCCGAATACGATGCAGGCTTTCTAACCATTCAGAGGCTACATTAGGTTTTTTTATAATACTTATAATTCACACATGACTAATTAAATACAGATTAACAAATCATATATTCAGTCTACATTGCTAGACATTGTGATACTCTAGGTCTCAACGACAGTTGGTTTCAAAATTATTACTATTATTATTATGTCGAATGTTAATCAAAGAGTTTGAAACACGTACAAATTTGTATGCTGTACATAGCACCAAACTTTGTGCTATGATATATGAACAAACTAAACAGGCCTGCACAGTTATAATTTTAATCTCATTTCGAATTTTAATATCGAGAAATTCAAAAGCAATATCAGACTCTGAAAATGACGATAATAAAAGGCCTATAGGCTCTATTATTAGACCGTTATTGAATACGTAACAAAATTAATTAATGTCTGGCATATCTGAAGTCCTATCAGACTTTATAGAAGATAGGCCTGTAGTTAAATCCTTTGCCATAGTGACAATCTAGCCACACGGCGTTAACAATTATTACAGATACAGAAAATTAAAAATTACACCTCAGTGTGCCCTACAATTTTAACTTGTATTCGTCTTATACTACAATATAATGTTCCACATGAGATGACAATGCTTCAGCATATTAAATATATATCGTATAAGATCTATCACTGAAAAAGAATCACCTCTACGATTTGAAACCCCTTAATACATTCCTCCTAAATTCCTTATTCTTATTTAAAAATATTTCACAATTATTTTGGAACTAACATGATAAGCTAATGTCTTAAACGTGAAATGTCTGCAACTGGAGAAATTATGTTTCGAGCTGCTGTTTAGGCCCTAACTAGTTCCAAGGAGCACATTCCTTGAGAAGGCGAGTCACTCAACTGGACACGTAATTCGCCGTCTCTTAATGAACACGATGGTTCATTACCATGTTGGAGAGAACCTGCCATTAACATCCTAACTTAAGCAGTTGCATTCAGCGAATAAACTTGTCACATAATTTATAATTTAATATCTATTTTAACATTCTATTCTACCGTACGCCTGGTCTTCTAACTGATCTTCCTTCAGTCTTTTCAAATTAAATGTATATAAAGCTCATCATTCCCATGCGTGCTACATGTCACTCCTATCTCATGTCCTTTGTTTAATTACGCTTACTTGATGAATACCGTTAATAATGAAGCTTCTTACTGTGTAATTTTCTCCATAATCTGTGTCTTTCTGTCTTATAAGTTTAGTCACTTACAACTTAGTAGGCCTATTGAATATCAGCAACAAGACATTTCTTAAAGGCCATCACTAATACAAATCTTTGAACTATTAAAATAGTTCAAAGACAATTATCTGCTGTTGGATTATTTCAATAATATCAAGCGGTTTCTTGTCAGGCCAACCTCAAAAACAAGATCATGTGGAATAAAGTCTACAACACGTATTCATCCTAATTATACATTTCAATTTACATTTTAAATGCTTCATTATCTTGGGAATCCTGTATTGGTGAGTGATCTTGGGACAGTGTTGAAACACATACTGCAGTCTATCTACTTTAATTTATAAAAATAATTACCTTAATGTATGTTGCATATTTGTAAGATCTGCCATCTTTAGAATCGTAATCTCCTATGCTGGTCAAAGTTCAAAGTCCCGCATTTTCAGAGTTAGAATGATCATTAGCAAGATGACCTAAGCGCCTTATGAGACAATCGCTCTACGAATTAACATTATTCTTTATTTCTCTGATGACGCAGTCTAGACTTACGAACGTAGCCTAAAGGAATGTTTCTGTTTTCAATGTGAAAGGTTTGGCGTTCACATCGGTAACCGCATGACAGATTACGAGCCGGTGGAACATGAAATACGTTTAATGAAAGGGTGGTAGTTATTTAATCTCGAATAAATTGTTGCTCCACCCCACAGATATCGTTGAACATCAACTCTTTGCAGTCCCATGCTGTAATGCCACACTGGGGCTTTGAAGCAGTCTTGTACCGGGGTTATGCATACGTCAAACTTTATTTTTAAAAGATTCAGTGAGTGATTGAATAACTCTTTCAAACCAGTAAGCCAGTATTCTAACAGTGGGGAGTGTGTTAATAAAAAAAAACCTGCAGCTATTACTCTATACACGATTTCCTAAGGACTCTATACTTGAATGTTTACCGGTCCATTAGCCGTGATTTATTCAATGCGAATACTACCTTTACTGAAGACATCATACACACGTAGCAGTAATGCCTGTATTTATGAGCTGTGTACTACTTTTACAACGTACTAGACATACCAGTTAATTAGTCTGTAATGTGAAGACTAAATTATCCAAGATTACAAAGTTAAATACGTGAGGAATTTCATCAGAATTTTAATAAATGGATCTATGAAGTATTTTAATTGTTCTATCGTAATTAAGTATGGTTTACTTAGCGATGTTTTTCTTTCAATCGCGCAAATTATATAGCATGGAATGACAGGGTAATTAATGAATGACTTGGAAAGGATATGGTAGGAACCGGTTGTTGCCGAATTTAAAGTAACGAAAAAATAAATAAAAAAAGTTCAGTAAGGGCAACAGGTCACCAGGACGATGCTTAAAGCCGGGAATTCCGGAATGCGGCAGCAGGGGTACCACCCGTTCGATCAAGACGCTTAGAACTTATTTAAAGTACATAACAAATATAAAGCATATCAGTTAACTGTGATTAAGCTACTCCGTATTAAAATCTGTTGCAGTTTTAGCCCATTTTCAAATGCAGTCTCTAAAACGCTGTTAAGTTAATTTACAATTATGAACCCGGGCTTCGACAGTGATTATTTTTACCGTATAGCCTGCATGTCTATTTACTCCCCTGTATTCATTAGTATTAGTTACTCAGTTCCCATTTGACGCACTGAAAATCACTAAGATTTCGAAGCGTCACCACTTCAATTCCGTTTCCTTTGCTAACAGGAGTATATAGATGGTAAATGCAATGAGCTTCTATTTGACGTACGTCCAAGTGAAAATTATCAAAGCCGATTTTAAGAATCATTAAGGAAAGAGAAAATAAGGCAGTCTGTTCCTCCTGATGACACAACCCGCATCTTAAAGTAACAGCAAGTCGACACACATTATCCTCACGTCTTTTATTATATTTCAGGCTTAGTTGATGACACTTCTGTCAGCTATTGAGGTTATACAGTAGCACATTTCAAATTTGTATAGCCTTAAAGAGATCAAGAATGAGGAAGAAGTAGGTACGACCTGTTTTAAACTGTTGTAACTGATTTCGAATGACGAAGACAGGTCCTGAAATTATGAACACGCCTCGCGCTTTTAAACTGTTGTAACTGGTTTCGAATGACGAAGACAGAACAGAAAGAACCATGGGTCCTGAAATTATGAACACGCCTCGCGGAAATAAATTTGTAAAAACTGACTAAATTACTTCATCAGTTAGAAGATTCAAATTTGCGGTTTACGTAAATGCAGTTGAACTGTAGCTAACTACTGTATCGAAGTAAACGAAAGGAAGTAGGAATTTCAAGTTACATAAATGTGAAAATTGATCGCTAGGCAACATTGAAATAAACTTCGCGGAAATGTGTAACCCTAAATGCACGACATTGGACATTGCAAACGGAACAGAGGTCTGTAAGAAACATTTCGTGTTCCAAGGCTAAGAAAATAATTCGGAAAGAATAATAATCGCTACAGAACTCAAAGCCAACCCTTCCACTTTTGCATAGCTCTTAACGTATATTCGTTAACTCATTTTTTATAGTGTATATAGGGTATTAGAAATGGCCGATTATACACACAAAATATAGCTTCAATTACTCAAGCCGCGTAATTCGCATTGACAAGATTTGGGTGACAAGAGATAAATTTTTAATCTCACAGATGAAACTGAAAATAATTGAAGATTTTATTAAACACACATAAGCATGTATAAGCCTGTTTCCTGAATAGATAATAACAAAAACTAAGGACTTTAACCCATCGAATGAGAAGATATCATAGACACATAATTAGATTCACTTCGAAAAATTTACATCCAGTCAGTAATATTCTTTTGCACATAATATTTCACCAGTTGCTGTTAAGCTAAATTAAAGTCATTCTATTCTTTGAAAATTTATGGGCGAGGTGACATAACATTCACTACCTATTAATGTTGTTTACTTTCTGAAACTAAAATAAGAGTCATGCCATTTAATTAAATTTTAAAGGCACGTCGGTGCAAATGTCAGGCAGTAATTTGTTTACTCGGTAGAAATATACAATTCTTAAAACGTAGGAAATATATTCTACATCAAATAAGGAATATTTATCTTGAACAAAATAACCAAAGCCCGCATTTATTCCGAGACCAGACGGGGGCCAGGTTAGAAACGAAGACCCTAATAACTGAGGAAAATCCTGTTCCAGCGCTACTTCATCCATCATAAATCTAAAATGAAGTCACCTGGGAATGAACCAGGATGTCATCGGTGAGAAGTCGGTGTCTGGCCGCATTAACTATGACTCAGCTATGAATACATATTATATATCTAACACAAAGCTGGACTTCATCGTTACTGAGTCTTTCTCGTACATGTGATAACCATTGCCCGCAATGGTAATTTTCATTGTGTAAGCCTTAGCCTATTAGATTGAAAATTACGCAGATCATGTTTTAAAGCCACACATAGGCCTACACACAGAAGCCCTATATATTTGTCAAGAATAGTAGGATAAATACAATTTTGAAAACATTTGCATTCCCCTGTTTCTATTCATCTTCTATCGTGCTCTATTTTAAGCACCACCCCTTTTAAAATTATGTTCGGCACATGCAGCCAGTGACTGGCCTCTATTCACTTTTGTTACAGAACTGAACCAACCAACAGGATGCTAACCAAGGGGTTGGTCGCTCACAAAAAGTCATTCATTGTTCATTGTTCATTGTTAACCTGTCAGAACGCGGGGTGGCTTCTAAAGGAAAAATAAGGATTTCGGTAATGGCGTCTTTTTCAATAGATCTATCTTCAGAATCCTACGTTGTAGATCGGTAATTTCTTTCTGGTATTCGCTGGCTCGGAACGAAACTTTAAAATTCAGAGTTGTGCGGCAGGCACTATCAAACTATTTGTACACTAAACACAATCCTTGAGAAGCTGGTAACCGCTCGGCTGGTAAAGAATATTTTTTTTCTTTTATGGGACTCACCTTCAGTCCTGAAGATGAAAACATATGTTCCCCCGAAATGTTCGTATCTACCTACGTTACAACCAGAAATACCACCAACATCATCATTGCCGTGATAACCTCAAGTCCCATGCTCTAACAGGACTGACATATTATCTCTGTCCGATTATGTGCTGTTTACATATAAATTCAATATTTACATATTTGTGAAAGAATATAGCCAAAAATATTTCATGACACGTGTTGGACGAATTGGAAAAGATGTTACAGGACTCGACCGTGGCCTGATTTAAGGCACTGTCCCATTATTTGCCTGGAGAAATTGACGAGAAACCTCAGTCAGAACAACAAACCTGAGACACGAACCCCAAGCATTCCGAATAATAAGCAAGAACATTAACCACCGAATCGTGATGTTGGTTTTAGACGGACTTATTAAGAGCTCCAGACACATTTCTGTGAGTTCATAATAATTGCACAAGTCGCTCTAAGGCATGAGAGTTGACGTATAATAATATTTGATTCGTAAATGAGAGAAACAAAACGAACGGTGCCAGATGTTCTAGGCAAGTCAAAAGACATCGCAGTTGCTAGTTTAGTTTGAACACGCGTCACACAGAAGATGTGTTTTCCCCCTGCCAGTGGGGAAAAATATGACGAACAAACAGGCGAGAACGCAATTTATTACTGAAGTGAGCAAGCAGCCCACATGACATGCTTTGCTCAAAATGTCAGTTCGACCCTACTGTTTTTATTTTAAAAAAATAAATAAAAGAAAGCAAGGGGTGGTGAAACCTTATTTATCATTTCAATTACGTCTGGATAGTAATCAACCTTAATTACCACTCGACTGTAAGAGTTTTCTTTTGTGAAAATAACTTGTTGCTTTTCCATCTGATCCATAATCAGCTTCTCTTTCTGTGTTATAACATTCTTTACCAACACTGATAGTTGATACGCTGATGGTGTGATTAACGTTTGATATTACTGTCATAATCGATTGCAGGGTAGATCCTAGGCCGCTATTCTTAATGTATTTATATTTGACCTCACACCGTGACTCCCATATCAATATAAAACTAAAAGCAGAAAACTAGGATATTTATTAAATGCGCACCACTTTTTATGATTGAGCAAATGCAGAACATTAATAAAAATGACAAGCGGTTTTGTGGAATACAAAGATTTCTGTCATGCAAGTTTGTCCCAGTATAGATGACAAACAAATTTTTCCCGGAATTTTAGTGGAAAGCAAAGGCCGAAGTTAACAAATTGAAATCGAAGAGTTTGAAAAAATAAATAGGCTGATAAGAAACAATTTCATGTATGATCAGTCTCACTACGAAATTAAATTAGCTAGCGATGCAAGAAAACTTCAAATTTTAAAATTGATTTTGTTAAAAAATAACATAAATAACCTAATCTTAAAAATTATCTATGAGCCGGCGTAGCTCAGTCAGTATAGTGACTAGCTACGGGCTGGACGACTGGGGTTCGATCTCCGACGGGGGCAGAGGATTTTTCCTCTGGCCTCTTCGTCGAGACCGGCTCTGGTGCCCACCCAGCCTCCTCTACAATGGGTACCGGGGTCCTTTCCCGGGGGTAAAGCCGGCCGGGGCGTTATGCTGACCACTCACCCCCTCTAATGCCGTGGTCAAGGAAGAGAGGAGCTATACCTTCACTCACCCCAAACGCCTACATGGCGTATAGTGGGACAAACTTTACTTACTTTATAAATTATCTAAATTACATAGTTATTAATTAGAGATTTTTAAAATCATCCGGCCGAATTAGATTTGAGTTTTGTGCTTTATGATAACTTTTATAATTTTTTGTCGTATTATGTTCGAATTTACTTTCATTCGCACATATGCCATCACTGCCAATCTATAACTCCAAGAGGTAGAGACTTACAGGCCGATAAACGTGATCTTTCTCCCATCAAATAAAATGCTAAAATAAAGTAAGAAGCACGACTATAGGCTACATTAAGTGAGGGTTCAGAGAACAGGCAAACTCAGAGAAAACACATTGGAAACAGATCGCGTGTGGAATAACATCTCTGTGATAACACATGTAAGAAACTGAGGGAAAACGAACAAACACGTTTTGCGTCTTGAAAGTAGTTTACTATTGCTACACTTTCACTTAACTGCTTACCACTTAGGCCTATATACTTCGATCAGAGCTAATTTACTACAGTTATCAACCGGGGTAAATTATATCAAATTTCTTACTAAAAAGAATTTTGTAGTGAGCAAAACAGGCTAAAAAATTCTTATTTCCCCTCATTGCTCAATATATTGGCTACAGCTGAGTGCGGGAGAGAGAGAGAGCATGTTTATATGAAGCAAGATCAATAAAATAGACGAGAACGTTGTTTTTAAGGCAATAGAAACGTCTTCTGGGCTGTGACGCCCAGCATTCTATTCTTACAGATGTCACCAATGATTTGGAGGGACGTCTTACCTCTGTCTTCACAATAAAAAGCAAAGAGATACCCCTAAACATTGGTGAACGCTTGCTAGATCACCAACGTAAGATTTGAGGTTTTCACAGCGGTGAGTATGAAGATTTCTGTCTTTTGGGTTGATGCGCGATGAATCGCCCTGATGACGGAGGCAGTATGACCTCTG
The DNA here is from genome assembly GCF_000696155.1 of Zootermopsis nevadensis. Next base: position 742,293 of record NW_019059813.1, read on the forward strand.
AAACGTCAGACTACACAGCGCAACAACCCAGAAGACAGAAATCTTCAAGACCACCAATATTTTCACCACAGTGAGAAACTCAGTTCTTAGCAGTTGCAGGCAGGTTGAAACTAACTTCCCACTGCTATCAGTCTCACATTTGTTTTCTTTAGTCTACCACATGCTGTGTTTAGTTTATTCCGATTATAACAGAAAACTATTGGGCATTGAACAGTAGAACGATGTGGTAGAACGACAGGTTATACTTAACTTCTGTGGGTGTACTTTGCCATTACCTACAATAAAATTGCCGGTAATTTTTCGCTTATAGTAATGTGTATCATCCTCAGTGAGTACGTAATCCTACGTGTAAGCTGCGACGGGCATTGGAATTTTGACTCGCTCATAACTTATCACTGCTGCTTCACAAGCCCAAACATGGACTTTGTTCCTTCTTCAGAAGCACTATAGTACAAAGAAGACCAAGTTTGTCTCTCTCATGTCTTGTTGCTGAGTTGACTTTGTACTGAATAACGGTCATAAATTTTAAAAAAATGTAATATTTCTTTGCCATAACATAGCCAGAATAACGGAATATCAAATAACAAATATTAATTCGACAATTTATTATAAATTCGGGTTAAAACTCGCATTTATTTTGTCAATTCTCTCTTATTATACAAAGGAGTGGTGTAATTTTGTAATAAATTAATCAAACATATTTTTCGATTCAGAATTTAAAAGAGGTTGTTCAAAGTCGGAATATAGAATGCAGACTTCAAGCTCGTTGATTAAGTTTCTTGAGTCTTCAGAGAATCGCTCATTGTCGAGCACACTTTTAATTGTAACTAAGTGTACATTTTGAATTAAAACCAGTCTTTGAGACACACAAAGAAAATCTCATAAAACTGGACAGACTAAGGGGAAACACCGAAAGAACGAATCTTGCCTCGTTAGTGGCCTTGTGTAGGCCTGTAGCCTGTACGTAGCAAGGTCGGTAAGGATCGCATTGCGTGTAGGAGGTCATATAGTTCGAGCATTCTCAATTTCCGTTGCAAGGACTACAATGGCTTGAGGAGGGTGAATGAAGAGAGATCGAGACCAAATTCTAAATGAGAGGTAGAGATAAAAATATAAATGGAGGAAATCAATACATAATCTACCTGTAGTGAGGAGGTTCAGTTTCTATGTAGCAAAGAGATTCGACCATTTTTAATACAGGGAAAAGTTTTCGATTTTCTTACGAAATGTAGAATGCACTAACTGTCAGAACAAAAGTGGAAAATAATTTCGATTTTCAATTACATTCGCCAGGTGTCTGGAATTTTGTTATAATATAGTGTGTCGGAAATACCACATTTTGTTTTAACAAGGGAAATTTCGAATTACTCCAATTCAAACGATGACGGAAACCGAGAAACTTATCGGGTTGGTAATCTCTTCTCTGTGCGATAAGTACGTATAATAAACTGCACTTTCAAATTTTAGAATGTAATTATGAACAGTGACATCTTATGACACATATCATAACTCGAGACCTTCCACTCATTACAAGTTCAATAAATCGCTTTATGATGCTAAAATGTCACCAATAGTATACATCTGTAACAAGTATAGAAAACTGGTAATTAAATTCTAAAGTTGAAGACACTGTTTTTTATCTTTTCCTTTTGTTACGACAAATGATAGAAATTTACGGTAATACGTCATCATGTACATATTTCCTAATATCGACGTAAATTATTAACATATTTTATTAAGAACATTATTTACAGTTACGGTATGTAGTGATATGCAAAATATATAGAAACACAATTAATTTCTCCACATTCGTTCAGATAATCTGTCATTAAAGTTATAGAGATTTAGAACTAATTGCGTATAATAAACATGATTTATTTCGCATCTAATTCCTCATCCTCTTTCTACCTTTTTCGCTTGAGTTTCATTCAAAAACATAAACACAACTTTCATTCGTGCAAATTATTTGAAGCTGTACCGATGTTGCTGACCCACTGGCTTCGAGCGACATTTTAACACACAACGTCCCACGTGACCACTGCAATATCTGGTAGGTTGTACGTAGGCCTTACTTCAGATGTGGACCAACTTTCATCGAGATAAGGCTGAATATTATGTCGGCTGCCGATGCCTATGGAGCGGAGCTCTCGAGTGATGTTTGCGCGGTTTACAACAGACATTTCTAAACTCCGGGTCGCCCTCATCCTAACTTACTAACCAAACAGTTAAAACTTGCCTTCTCGGTTTTCGTGGCTTATCCACACAAAAGCAGTGAAAAGCTGGGAGGTGGGTTCGAAGGCGACGATTTATAGAAGTAGCAGATGATGTAACATTGAAATAAGATATTTATAACTATCATAAATCGTGTTTGTTCAGCAGACTACGTCAACAGGCACGAGAAAGACCATCTGTATTTACTTTATGACCCAAAATTTCGTTGGAAAATATTTTGAGGGTGGCATTATGAAAACAAGTCGGTGGCTTACTGAGAATCATTCTAAGCTTACCACTTAACTCCCAATTTCAGACCACAATCGATATACATGTAAGCACATGGCCATTTTTTAAGACAATTTTAAACTTTTTCACAATTGTAAGAGTTGAGGTACCATCTCATTCATAGCCACAAACAAAACAGAAGTACAGGAAACAATTATTTTCAAGAAAAATACACATTAAATTTTTGTTTAGATCTTCAGTTGTTAATGTGCATGTAAACATTCACAGAAGATAAAATTATTTTTATACCAATGATCCTTGATTATAAAATATATTGTATACACGTTAAATTTATAACAATGATAAACAAATAAATATCCCGATAATTGGAAAATTCTTCTTTTATTTTACTCTGTTTTTGTTCCCTTGTGGGGCATATTTCTTAAATTATTGAACTTTTCAGCCTCATCCTCAACTAAAAAACGTAGTTTTGTAAATATTAAATCAGACGTTATCAAATTTTAATACTATATTGTGATAGTACGGCCATAATTAGAATTTTGTCGATATGATAGCCACTATAGAGAATGCCAAAAGTCACATATCATAAAATATCTGTCTTTATAACAAGCAAGTCTTGGTTGGTGATCATTTGCTTTCAATGGATTTTGGACCTTATGGGATAATATCTGTAAATGTGTCTGTGCGCTGTTGTAGCGGTTGCCGTGGTGCCTTGTCTCGTGAAGTTAACTGCAATGCTGAAGTAGTTGCCGGGTAAAACCAATTATTGAATACGATTGCCACAACCCACAGATGTAACGATATTTCTACCGAAAGTCGCAGCCGAGTTCTTACAAATTATAGATCAATCCAACTTAAATTTCTTGTCAGTCCTTCCAAGCGAATACCAGGATAGTACCAAAAATATGGCCGCTTCCATTTTTAGCCTTTATAATTAATTACTTAATTAGACTTTATATGCAATTCGAGAAGCTAATAGGGTCGTTAAATAAGTTAAGCAATATGTTTACACACTGAGTATAAGTATTCCCATAAGCATTTGTGAAATGATACTCTACCACGATGTCAAACTTATCGGCGTGACTTATAGTAACTTAACACTGACAGGAGATAAAGAATCTTCGATGAAAACACTGGACACGATCCTGAGCCAGTTCTATCCACCTCCCATCCACCGCCTTCACATTATATTCAAGTTTAATTTTAATGTTATCCTACTTTTTTACATGCATAATCTTCTAAGAAGTTTATCTGCTGAAATTATGTGTGCCCAATAAGTCACATGCCTAACCTGTAGTAGCTACCTAGAATCCATCAACATAACAACTGAGCTGTATAAATAGGAAAGTATTTATTTATGTATCATCCAAAATTACTCAATTATTTCATCTTTTTTAAGTCGAAATGTTCAGTGAACACTTTCTCCAAGCACTTGTGAATGTTTATATTCTTCCGCGATTCTTACTATAGTGCAAAATAATTGTCACAATTGTTGCTTTATATGAAGATACAGAAACAAATATCTGTAACAGAAATAAGTTTTTGAGCTTGAAAATAAAAAAGGACAAGAAATAAATATCTGACGAAAATATTAATTTAGGTCGGCTGCAGTCGGATATACAACTCACAAACTTTGATAGAAATTTACACGTCTGGAGAAATTCTGGCTATAAAACCACAAAATAATCGGGCATATGTTCTGTCTCTGATTAATTATGTCATGCATTACCATTCGTTACTTTGAGAAACACGTTTATGTAGCCTGCCTTATTCAGTAAGAGTTTTTTCCCCTGTCCATAGCCTAATGCAAGCCTATAAAGATATGGTGAGCACGCAAACACAAAGCAATTTGGAACGGGCAAAACGTTGTAATAAACATTGTAACTTTTATTCTCAGACAGCGCCGTTAGTCAACCGAAGTGGCGTCAACTAACTGTTGAAGTAGGGGAGCGGGGGTCAACGATGCATCATTAATTTTGTGCCCTAGGAAGAATAACAACTTCACACTTGCTTTCACTGTGCCTTCCCAGATATTGTGGTCATTACACGTGTCAGACAAGCTCAATACGATGACAAGTGAGCATCAAACACAAACAGTTTAAAGAACGGTTTCCTAGCTGAAACAGATTCTGCAAAATCATGTTGATGCAAAGACCCGGAACAAAATTGACTGGGTGTGTAAAAATGCTTACTGTGACGTTGTTTTTCGTGGTTATGACACAGTGTAAACTCGCTGGTAGATACCAACGTTTCGGATAAACATACTGTCTCCATATTCAAGGCTAAATACTGGGATGTACCAATCCCTCGTCAGTGAGTAAAACCAAATGCCTATAAAGACTAATAGTTTCGGAAAAGATTATAAATCGAAACACTGGAATTTTTAATCAGCGAAAAACATTTGAATAACAATTATCTTGGATATTATCCATCGTCTAATAAAATAAAATGTAAAACGACGTTTCGGAGATGGGGCTCTATCTCCGTCTTCAGGTACCTATTCAGTTTTATATCTTATTTTATTAGACGACGGATAATATCAAAGAAACGTTTTATTCAAATGACTCACCATCGTCACGAACTTTTATATTTGAGCGAAAAACATGTTTTGAATTTTAAATCAATGAGAGAAAATCCGTAAAATACATTTAAATGAACAAAATTATTCATATTATCTCCGTTACCACAGCTTCTGAACTGAAAGCAAGACGATATAAATTGGGTCTTCCTATAGTGCTGCATCTCATATAATACGGAGACCCTTTTTATGAAACTACTACACGCAGTTCTGAATCACAAGAACAAATATGTCCGGCACTGTATTGAAAATTCTGATTAATGATTCTGCTACAATAACATGCTTTAATACAACGCCGTCAACAGGTATGAAGGCCGTGTTACTGATCTTGTGATAGTGGACGGATCTCCCACCAAGCAGGCCTGGGTTCGAATTCATGCGATATATATGTTCAATTATTTATTCATTTATATTGTAAATGAACACCTCTCGAACCAGCTTGTTTCTTCTGCCATCTATCTATTACTGAGGCATCATTCCTGTTTAAGCGATTCTGTATAGTGTCGCAACATCAGTTTAAACTCGCAAATCGAGTGACAATAAATACTAGTCCCATTTTCCACGTACTTCATTTCAGTTAAGTTACCCGAATATTATTAATATGATTAATACGATTACCCTCTTGTTAATTTCATTCAGATAGAAAAGGATTCTGGGTTTTATTTAATAGCCTGTAGTAGCCCCGGTAACCTGCAAGATTCCATAATGATGCACATCACAACATACAAACTAATACACTGTATTTGAGGGCAATCAAATATTATTGAATAACAGGAAAAATTATGGAAGTTGTAGTAGGAATTCGTCTTGGCCTAATGAAAGGCGCCATCTCGGAATTCTTTCCGAAGGTACGGTACTGAGAAAATAAAGAAAACTGCAGAATATCTCCGGCGACGTGGGATGACTGCCCTATGCACAAATAAACATACAAATTAACACGAAACTGTTCACAATAATTACACTGGAATGAGTAACATTTGTCTAGTAACGTCAAAAATACTTTCCTTAAAATAATAACTTGCATCGTATGCAACACTAAGTGGCTATGAGCCGTTACAATACTTAAATTCCAATTAACGTTTATTTCATCGTACGTCTTAATACCTTACATTCCATCGCTGCAGAAACAGAGCTCTTGCTGTCACATTACATTTAACGAATATTTAACATTTTCCTTCAGCATATCTGGTTACATTACAGAAGATTTAGACACTGAAACCCGACCAAGTCCCTGGAGAATCATTAATTAGCGGTGTCAGAGTGTGTGTGTTAATTACAGTAATTAGCAGATGACAAGCAGAGGAAGATACCGCGCTATGTTGCCAGGCATACACTCACACAGAAAGCCACTGCTATTAATTAAACAAGGGGCAAAATAATCACCGTGCGACATGACGCAGGAATTCTGTGGTAAAGACAGGAAAGTAATGAAAAACTGTTATAGACGGAACTATGACAATAAGAAATAATCTGATGTACAACTCTTTTCCGCGCGATATATAGATCGGTAAGCTGTCGAAGGTATTTGGAGGTATAAGTTTACAAGGGTTAAAAATACTTTCACGATATAATACGTCGCCAGCCGTGCAGTAGTTTGCCCTTGTCGGCTATAACGATAAATATGTATGAAAATATAAACCAACATTCGTAAAACACGAGACGCAGCTGTTACCCGTAAGCCTATCACTTTTAAACTATCCCTCATGCGATGAAGGCCATCTTTCTTTCGTACCAACCAAAATCGATTTCGAAATTACACAAGAAATATGAAAATTTTATTGCAGGCTAATGAGTAACTTCACAATTTGTATTCCACCAGATATTATTAGTTTGTAAGTGAGCATCTGTTGTGGTTTGCTGTTGTGTGTCTTGCTTAAATATAGTGATTAATTCAACAAGAATGAGGCGAGCGGGATATATAGCACACATTGAAAAATTTAAATTGCATACATAAGAAATAATTAGTGTAGAAAAATTGATCGACAAATACAACTCAGATGGAAGAATAATATTAAAACGGATATTTAAACAATATAATTAGTATGTGGGCTTGATTCTACCGCCTCAGGGTAGGTTCCAGTGGCTGATCCTTTGAACACGGTGCAGATGCTCAAGGTCTGTAAAAAGCGGTATAATTCTACGAGATGAACATTTCTAACTTAAAAAAAGGATCTGTTCCGTGGCGTCAGTTTTATGCATGATTATCTTTACTCTGATGACCGAGTTGCGATAGCTTCGCTTCTTAATTTCAAGACAAAATCTCATGAACTGTTGGATGTTGAACACGTGTGAGGATCTGATACTTAGCTTATCCAGCCAATACATTTCCAGCCTTTATTTAAACCCAAAGGTTTAGTGTCGTGTTCAGAAGAACCCCTTACCTTCCCACTGTTTCGTATCCCGAGCAATGTTAGTTCAATCCATATATTCCAGCATTTTCTCTAAGATCAACTTCTGTACTACCCACGTACCTATGCCTGTGTCCTCTCAGTGGTACCTTACCTTCAGGCTTTCCAAACAAAATTTTGTACGCATTTCTCATCTCCCATCCATATTCCTAGATTATTTACTTATATTTTATTTAACGACGCGTTTTCAGCAGGTCACACTACATAGCGTCGAATAAGATGATATCCTGGCATTTGCCTGGAAGGACTGTGAAAACCACGAGACTTGACCATATTTATAATATGTAGTAAATACAACAAATTGTGGAAATCCTCATTAAGCATTTTTATAGCCTCCTTCCATTTCATTCATCGCAGGAACAGATATTCTTAAAATTATTCATTGCCAGGACTTTTTCCATCGTCTGTTCTTTAGAACCACGACGTCTCGAAGGCTGGTTCTGTCTCCGTCTTCAGGAGAGAAGTACCTACTCTGTTGGGTCCCTTAGATAGAGCTAGTCTCTGTCACTGTCCAGTGGGACCCAACAGAATAGATACCTCTCACCTGAAGACGGAGACAGAACCAGCCTTCGAGACGTCGTGGTTCTAAAGAACAGACGATGGAAAAAGTCCTGACAATGAATAATTTTAAGTGTAAACTACCGTCGTCAAAACCCTTTAGAAGGGAACAGATATTCTGCTAAGCAGCGTGTTCTCAAACACCCGAAATCTGTGTTTTTCTCTTCGCGTTCGACACAAAACAAGTAACATCATATATTTTGTACATTTAAATGAGGGAACATTATAGATACGCTTATTTCCTAAGGACAGACTTAAAATTACACTAATCGAAATGAAGCAAACTAAGCTCTAAGATTTAAACCAAAATAAAATGATGCACAGTGCTCTCTCGCTCATCTACACTACTTCTGAAGTGCTTTTCGGCCCGATCTTGTTTCAAGATGCACCACCTCGCCTTAAATCATTGGATTAAGCTTGACAGCTCTCACGATCTTAATACATCTCATAAAACCTTTGGAATTCACAGGAATATGCGAACGTGAAGATTTACGCCTTCTTACTCGAGATCTACTATTATCACAGTTGCATTCCTGTTATTTGTCTGCAAGTAGTGTCAGTCAGCGATTGATATGGAGTTTTCCACGCAATGTCAACATTAATATTGGTGATCAAAAATTATATCTTATAAATATAATAAACTGTTTTTATTCGATTGGTTAGAGTAGAAAAACTGTTTCACTCTCTAATCAGAGTTAAATGACAAAAATACAGGAATAAGTTAGTAAATGAGCGTTTTATACTGCAACCAGTCGATTAAAACAGTTTTTAAAATTTAAAAAATTAAGTAGAGCAATTATAACCTCAAAGGTTTCGAATTGAGCCACACACCGCTATCTGAAATTACATCGGCGTTCACGTGGTGGGCAGTGCTTTAGGGCAAAGAAGTTTCTGCTGTATGTCAAAGTGGCAGTCAAAATGTACCAATCTAAAACCGCACTTTCCTAAACTGTGGCACCAAACTGTTTGTTTCAATTTCAATTTCTCGGCTACTACGCTGCGATATCACAAATTGCTGAAAAACTTATAATGATAAGATTCTGCATGCATTTTCCTACATTCTCTTCTCTTGTCGGCATGTATTATGCTAACTCGATGATTTATGTCGTGGTATATAGACATAAACGTTCCTAATTAGCTTACTAGTCACTACTAATGGTTTGTTTTTGACAGACAACTCCATTCATGTGGCCAGCAAATTATATATCTAGACATCACACGAAATACTGTCACTACTTCATCATTTTTAAATATTACTGCACAAACACCACAGTAATTTTTGGCTTGCCCAAACAATGGACCTCAGGTTAAATCCGTATGATCGTCTGGCCTACAATGCAACAAGAGATTCAAGAGTCATTTATCTGTCGCTTTCTTCTGTTCTCTTTTCCCCCTATTTTATTTTTCTCCTGCTTACCTTTTTATCTTAGTCCCCTGTTCTCTACACCATTTTACGTTATTTACTTCCAACTGTTGACAAGAATATCCTCTCAGAAAAATGACACCTATCAGATTACGAAACAGAATTAGAGGAATACAAAAGTGTAAATAACAAAGCAGTTCATTTTCCATTAAACTATTTTTCTCGTTGTGGGATTTGAGGTTCTCAAGGCGCGGTAAATATCGATGGAGAAACCAGGCAATTTATTTTTATATATACATTTATCATTAAATATTGGATATCGTATCATAAATCTAGATCAGGCCGAGAGGTTTTAAATCTCAAGTCCAACCTAGGCAAAAATTGTACACAATTCTGAACAGCTGACGCAGGTAACAACAGCTGTTATACACGTCCCATCGAACATAAAATTGCAAGTGATAATTAGTACGTTCTGTACATTCATAAATCACCCCAGGTCTTCCCTTCTTGAATGAAAAGTGGCGTGTTGTTTAAAACATTTAACCCACATCCTTCTCTTCTACAAGCAATCTACTTAAGCTAGCTAAAACAAGCTTCTGGTATTTCCTGTTAGCTAGCAGTTTTAGTCGGATGTGGCATGCAAAGTGATGATCAACTAACTGTGCTGGTGGTGGTAACTGTTGAATGAAACGATTAAAGTGATTCATATACATCTCTCACTCACTCACGAGCTGTTTCTTCACGTGTTTCTATTAACTTAATAACTGCATCGCTGAGATAGACATCAGTGCATTTTGCACTTCACGCAAGAAGATACGAATTGTAGCCAATTAATTAAAAATTTATGGGGATATTTTTAACCCATCACTACTCCGATTTCTGGGAGTTATTTTCTAGGAAAAATTTTAAAACATTTTGGTTCCTGGTGCGCCCATCAATGTCAGAGAATATTATTATTTTTATTATTCATTGATCTTAAGAGAAAAATACGCATTTAGCCTCCGAATTGTGACACAGAAACTGCTTACTTGGTCGATTCCATCAGTAGGTCCTACGTTATCTTCACTTCTGAACGGATTAAATGTAATTTTAATGACGTTATAACTATTTAAATCTTAGTGTCTACGAGACAGGAAATCATCGGTAATAAACCGAATATGATCACATAATGAATTAAAGCTATGTAATATATTTTAAGATTTTCGAATACAGGTAAACTTATATCCTTTTATAAATATCGTTTCAGATCCGTACTCTTTATACCTTACATTCAATAACTAATATTAAAATCTAAGACTTCAAGATATCCCTAGACATTTCGTCAACTGTACGATCATATATCTGAGGTGGTTTTTCTCAAAATGACAAATAACAGGTTAGTCATGATTCATTAATCACGAAGTAGCGGTCATGGCTGATTTTATGATAGTCTACTACAGTAACATTTGTCATCATAAACTGAAAAAATTAAATGTCTTAAGACACATATTCCTCGCCGATATTCGAAACCGACAACTGACCCTACTACAGGGTGGGTGGGAAGTAAGTAGGCATTAAATAATCGCTATGCATTGGAAATATAGGGGTTATAACCATTTCTCAATGCCTACTTACTCCCCCCCCCAATCCTGTATATTGTAACTACAATTCGACTCACACAATTACTGTGCCAAAATTAAAAAGTGTAAAATTTACTGAGGGCCGATTTTCTGCAATCTTACGCTGACCTTAAAGTAAAATCTTACATAATGATGGCTCATTCTTTCTTAAAATCGAATGTATGGCAGCAAGGAAGAAGACAAAGCACATTTCAGTTGACAATGCAGTCTCTTTATATTTGAAAGTCTCTTTATATAAACCAACAATAAAATAAGAGTCAATGGGTGGTTTTAGTGGTGGGGGGTGTGGATAGAGGAAGTTGAAAGAGATGAGGTCAAAGTTGCGTTAATCTTAACGTGTTACAGTGCTCCTCAAAGCAACACAGAATTGCATAATTGCACAAAAATATCGAACATTTGACAATCACTTTACATAAAGAAAATTTAATCCCTTGGATCAGTCTTTACATTGCGAAGTCTACGCCAAGATTTGTTTTGTTTTTTCACAATTACGGTTCTTTTTAACAATTGATAAAATTTAAAGTATAATAACAGCATCCTCTGATTACATACAATTTATTACAGTTTACATAGACCTACATGTTATAATTGTAATTAGAATATTAAAATTGTTATTGTGGAGTGAGTAAAATGTAAGTATATACGACACGAGAAACTATATAAAAAATTTCACTGGTCCATCGTTCCATTGCCTTTTCTATACGATATTTCACAACACTAAACCAGAAAAGTGTTACAGTGCTTTAAACTTAACTGTAACTTGTAAATCAACTTGCAAATCTGACAGCTTTTTGCATTCTATTTCGACTTTCAATGTAAAATAATATGAATTAGACTATAGATCTAAGTCGAATCTAAAATAGCCAACGCCTTTAGTGCGATGCGGGAAAAAATGGATTTAAGTTATGACGGTGGCGACTGTGGTAGATAGAAAAGCAAACGAGGTTATAGTGACGTCCATGCTAGTGTTTGGCGAGGTCTGCATTTGGCGGGAGTCTGGTGTCTGCGGTCGAGCGGTCGATTCTACGTTAGTGCGTTTGGCATTAACCAGGCTTTAGTCCCGTAAAGACGTTTTCACATTTAATTGATGCTTAAGTAAACCGCATTACTATTCAACACGAAATTTTTCTGTTTCCGCCAACTTTGATGGGTCATGAATTGGGATAATATGCAAAATAAAGACAACAGGGTAGGCAAAAATAATCGGCATTATCGTTGCACTATGATATCTACTTTGTAAATGAAAATCATTTTCGATATGACTATGAAATCTATTTACAAACACGTTGGACTATTCGTATTTTTCTCTTAACTTCTAATCTAAATTATATTTCGTAGGGGGTTACAACGTACTGCCTGCAGCACACCAAAGCTATAAAAACTATACATCGAATTCCCTACAGTCTGGAAACAGCGACGAAAATCATTACTAGCCTACAGTTCGTGGAGGTTCGCGTGCATTCACCACCCCAACACACAAACACACACACACACACACCCTCTTAACATGTGATGAAGTGAGGTAAACCCCTAACTTTTTTCTCTGTTCTTTCGACCACATTCATTGTCATGCACATGGGCTTTGACACGGACCACGGAAGGGCAGGCCATAGCAACGAAGGTACACTCAGCTGGTCAACTTTTGACCTAGAAATTTTATGAGCATTAATTAACTACACGTATAACATTTATCAAGCAATCTCTCTTGCACAGAAGTACAAACTTATCGAGGTGATGGGAGATTGAAACCACGGGCTAGTGGGTTAAAAATGATTTCATTTAACACCGCTCTATTGCCAATTTGCCGACCTATAACGTTTAATAGCAATACCGTAAATAATGAAATGCTGTGTGGAAAATATGTCGCGGCCTATTTTAAGATATCCCTCAGTTTGGCTCGAGAGGCCAAAGAATGACATAATACACGGCCTCAGACCCAAAAACTGATGACGCAACCTCCCAGATATGAAGCAGGATTACAAAATTAAAAATTATTTTATTTTATATTGGATCTATGTTTATTTCTTGTTTATTTAACGATGCTATCAGGAAGTCACACTATACGACGTCGAATTACAGAATGATTAATGAATTGGAAAGGATGTGGAAGGAAGCGGCGACCAATCCTTATTATTGGGCGAACAACTTTGCGTGTGGGTGACGTGTGACAATTTTAGGAAATTCTTCTACTAGTCATTCAAAATGCATTTTACTTCAAGTAGTAAACCACTGGGGGAAAAAATACTCTTCGTCAATAAAAGGAAATCTAAAAGCACAAACAGAACTTTCATGCTATGGACTCGACTGCACGACTTGAACTGCTGTCTAGAACTGAAACCTGTGATAAAAGTTTTCTGCTTGGCGAGGCCAAGACAGTTGTGCGGTCGCTCAAACGCCAAGTTCTTTATCCGTAGTTACATTATCCCAGCCATCTGAATGGAGGAACTGAGAAAATTACCAATGTGGAACCTCCCGAATACGAAGCAGGAATTCTAACCACTAGAACGCAACGAGTTACATAAATTATCCTTAACATAAATGTATTCTCTTACGTTCACCTAATATTCCCATCGCTAGGGAGGCGTCTTTGATTACTTGTACTTATACCGGGACATGTAACTGATGTTGCTTTTCGAATTAATAGCAGAATGGAGATAATTACACAGTGAGCAGCTTCAAAACCTGTACTCTTCACTAGACATTAAAATGACAAAAACAAGTAGAAAAAGAAACAAGGAACTTGTCCAAAATACAAGAGCAGTATTTAATGCACGCAAAATTTTTGTCGAAAAATCTGAAAGAAGGTATCACTTGGGATGGCAAGGTGTACGCGGTAGTATAATATTAAAAAGAATCTAGAAGACAGATTATGAAGCTGAACAGTGGTCCACTGAATTGGTTCAGGATGGGGTCCGGCTAAAGGTTCTTGTATACACAGCACTGAGCTTTCCGGTTCTATAAAAGACGCATGATTCTTGCCAGCTGAACAACTATCAGCTTCTTAAGGAGAACTATATTACATACAGTAAATTACAATTTATATTTTTGTAGGATTTGAGGTTTTCACGACGGTGAGTCTGAAGATGACTGTCTTCTGGGTTGTTGCGCCATGTAGTCTGGTAAAAGTTTACCGACGTCTCAGAGGTCCTTGCTGCCTCCATAATCAGGGTGATGAGTGATCACTTAACAACCCAGGGGACAGACATCTTCAATTTATTTATTTGTTTGTTCCTAGCTTATTGCGGCAACATGTTAGAACCACCTAACAATAATAAAGTTTAAGAGGAGTTGTAAGACGTATACACTTTCTCAACAGAGTGTACCCTGAATAGTATTCATATATGTGGGTGCAAAACGCGTGTTACGTGCAGACGGACATTAACAGCAAAAGACCGCCCTACCATCCACGCGTCAGTGTGGAAATAGTAAGCACACTCTTTTGAAATCACAAAAATATTTACCGGACTGAGTTTTGAAATAATTCAGGTACTAGAGCTACTCCCATAAAATCAAGTTTTAGTACATCATCTGACTACGATTGCAAATTACAATTTTATATCTCTGAGCTTCTTCAAAATTGCTACTTCTTTGTCACGAATTGTACGACATTCACGGCAGATACATCCAGTTCTCGTTGGTACCTAATATTTTAAAATAATCGAAAATAAAACTTTTAGGTAACTTTCGTATACACCAAAAAGACTATTTTAAAGGAATCTAAAAGGCTTTAGTAGACAGATAAATAAAAAATTATAATACAATAAGGCAAATTCCCAGTATAGCTCCACGAATATACCTAATGCCAAGATTTGGGTGGAATTATGCCTCTATCCCCATACGTCTACATGACGTAGTTCTTAGTTAGGCACCATGGACTAGCTTTATTCACAGATGAAGACGAGTGGTTAGCACCACGTGACGGTCACTTCACCTCCAGTGTTAGCGTCTCCGGTACCCGTTAAGGAGGCTGGTGGACTCCAGAGTCGATCCGGATGTGGTGTCTTAAATAAGAATTCCTCCTCCCGTAGCCAGCCACTGTACTGAATGAGCTCCCTCAAAATGTAAGAAAATAAGCCGACAATCGAAATCAAACGTAAACATATGGGGAAAATCGTCCGCACAGGCATACAGACATACAGGCTGTCCAAAAAGGTGTGTACACACAATCAATGCATACGTCAGCATTGTACGTACATATTTTTGGGGCACCTGTATTAAAGGCGCACTGCCATAACATGCAGACATCGGTGGCTGCGAATGCTGGTGTCGTGGGTTCGCACCCTGTCCAGAACTTGAGTGTTTAAGCGTGAGTCAACACTTTCATGTTCCTTCTGCAACTCAGCGATCTTAATTGATTCTTCTAACGAATATAAGGCAGGCACACCTAGAATTCCTCCGGTGAACAAATTTTAAAAATAATGATCGATCGATCGAAGAGAAAAGGCATACGAGATGTTTACTTATAACATAAAATAATTTAATGTTTTATGCACTCTATTCAAATGGAAACTTTCAAGTGACTTAACACGTAGTTCAGCTGTGATCTATCATCGGTGTTCTGTTCTGTAAGGGTCATGTTTTGGGGGAACGAAGGAGATACAGAGTAGAGAAAAAGGGAGAATAGAGAGAGGAATTAAGGATAGGACGGACACAATAAAAGAATGGAGGAAAGGAGATAACGAAAGGACAAACAAAATGATTTTGGTGGAAAGGGGAAAGTAGACCATGTATTCTACCAACTAGTCACCTCCGAATACGCGTTAAGACATATCATGGGACCCGGAGATCTTATATTTACGTTTCCTTAGATTGTGTGACAAAAGAATAATACCGTACGCCTATCGTATCTTAAGATGGAGAATGTACTAACCGTGCAGACTGGTGTAGCGACAACACTACAAGGTGCATTCGAAATTCACCGTTCCAAATTACCAGTTATTTCGTCTGTGGCTTTTCGTAATTCCTAAACCTCTTCGAGAAAATCGTGATATGCTAAGTCCACCATCGTCCTCTTTTAAATCCTTAACTGCTTCCAATTCATCATCTTTCAATCTCATTCGACATTTTATAACCTCTGCATTTTAAACAGTGTCGATATATTACCTGAGAATAATCTACATTGTGTCATTTGGCAGGTAAAAGACGACAAAGTTACATTAAATAAAGTGAAATCATAAAAAGGAGCTGTCCTCAGTTTTCACGTTATCCGCCCAGTCATAAAAGCCTTGATTTAGGAAAGAGCTTCCAAAATTACTTTTCAAGCCTTAATAACTAGGACACTTATTTTAAACGCGACTATTATTCTGGGCATGTTCATAGTCTGTTTCCATCTTCAGGTATACAGAAGGAGGAAATAGAAAGGTTGACTTTCGGTTGTTCTTCGAAAAACGTATCCAGTTCAAAGTGGCCGAGAAGAGTGGGAACCTTTCCTCCAATTTCCGAAATGTTGTGTTTAAAGAAAACCAAGATAATTCTTATGTCCAGAATAACATTCATTATTACTGTAACACGTGATCGTCGGAAACTTCCGATTACATTACATTTCGTGCAGGCGTATAAGACTAACACAACAACAGCTGTGTCGAAGTCTGCGTGAACACACATCTTTTAAAATATTCAGTAACGAAAAACGAAATTTATGTTTTAATTTTCTGTCAATGTAATCAGTAAGCATGAATATGGATGTGTGTTGACTTAGATGTCACTGTTTTACAAACCTGGATGTAATCCTACTGCACAGATAGAAACAAACAGCTAATTATTTTTGAACATACACGTCATTATATTTAATCGTCAATAATCTGCATTCTTGCGTTTATTTTATTAGATTCTAAACTAACCTATGAGCTTCTCAAGAATGAATTTTGATTCATGGAGTTAATATGTTGGTCTAGTACCTTATTAGTTTAGTTAGTTCCTTTGTTTTCGTCTGGGTTGTTATGACATTTAAAGGATGACTTGTAACAAGAAATAGGTCATCTTTTGTAACAAGAAACGACTTACAACATAACTTGAATTGTAAGTACTGCTGACTTTCGAACATCATTCATGAACACAGTGTGTCTAGTAAATAATTGCACATGTGATTAGGCATACGTCAAACCATGTCTCACATCAAACATAATTGGTTTTATTGTGATCATCTTTCGGACTGCGAGGTAGTCAAACTAGCGTACTGAAGTGGGATTATTCATTTATAATTTTATGTATAAATATGCAAACATAGCGAGTCTGTCTGAATCCAACTGAACTATGTTGGGCACAAAATCAACCGGTCTGTGCTGCTGTCTGATTCCACAAGGCTGTCAAGCAAGTAGCCTCTCCTTGGCCCACCAGAGCGCTGACCCACAGGTTTTACTTCTTTTTGCCACGCATTTCCTGTTTCTGTAATTTTCAATAGACATGTGACTAGATCACTATTTTCCGATCGCAGAGTTAAAACACGAGAAGGGGACAATCGAATCTTCCTCAGCAAAATTGGAGACTATTTTACAGCAAGCAATTTACAAACAAATACATCTCAATAACATGTTAATAAAGAGGATATTGAAATTTTGATTTCTTATGATTTTTATAATTAAGAGAAGTTGCAATTTTAATAACTGTATAATCATGTAAGAAACAGCTTAAGTGTTCCAAATAGACCTGTAGTCACTATGTTTCAAATATTTTTCTTTCAGTTACGAAGACTCACTTTCTAAATTTGTAAAATATTTTATACCTCGTAAACAAATTGCGCATAATCTACGCTGATAATACTACCTTGGTCGATTTATAAAGAAATGTCTTCAGATAATTCGTACTCACCGGAAAGAGGCTGCAATTGGCATAATCAAATTAGCGAATAGTAGAAATGTACAGTAAATTAATTTAAATTCTGACATCATATTTACACTTTTAAAGTTAGTGTTTATTATGAATGTAAACATAAGTGAATTGTTAATGTTTTATACTAGTTTAAATCACAGTCTTCTACATAGAAAGTTATAAAGTAACTACGAATTATGAATTTTAAGATTCCTGTCTTCTGGGTTGTTGCGCTGTGTAGTCTGGTCGATGTTTACCAACGTTTCGGAGGTCATGCTGCCTCCGTGTTCAGGGCGAAGAATCATCGCCCTGATGACGGAGGCAGTATGAAGATTTCTGTCTTGGGAGGCAGTATGACCTCTGAAACGTTGGTTAACATCGACCAGACTCCACAGCGCAACAACCCAGAAGACAGAAATCTTCATACTCATCGCCCTGATGACGGAGGCAGTATGACCTCAGAAACATTGGTAAACATCGACCATACTACACAGCGCAACAACCCAGAAGACAGGAATCTTCATACTCACCGCTGTGAAAACCTCAAATCTTACAATTATGAATATGATAAACTAAGAAAACAAATCAAATTTGCATGATCCTATTTTTGAATCTTAGGCTTAGTCTCCATATTCCTCAAAGGACTGAATAATAAATATTTCCTGCCAATCACTACTGTAATAAAAACATGCCACTGCATCTAATAATGATTCAGTAATTAAATTGTATTTCAGTAACATGTTGTGAAACCCAATTAGATTCTTTCTGGACCACCTCGAATACACACGTAATAGGTAGGCAGGGCAAGCCTTTCGAGAAATGGTTGTGGCAATGTAAATGCGTTCATTTAGCTCGTAAAAAGTCTGGTGTCTCCCTATCAATTTCGTTATAGCATAACGACGTTGTTCTAGATATAAACGCCGCGCAGAGTCATAGGCCTGCGCGTCTGTACAGCGTCACAACCCAGAACAATATCGTCGTCATCCTCATCGCCATGAAAACCTCATATATTTTACTTGTAGCCTAACGTCGTGGTGCATAATAGGACTGTGTGGTGTAGTTATGGAATTTGAACGTAAGTTCTTGAAAGTTTATCGTGCAGAGAAATAGTGGTAAGCCACATTGTCTTCACGATAAAATCTTCTTGGGACGGCTAGCCGCCCGAGAAGGCGTTATCGCATTTAGTCGCCGCGGAAGCTTCAAGTAATACATAATGTCTCTCTTTACAAATGTTGTCATTCTCATATTTCTTCCCTTTATCTTATTAAAGAGTTTAGTTTTTCTTCATTAATCTCTTTCCCGCAACTGCACACCGACCGCATTAACTGAACAGTGGAAGTTTCGCAGCTAAAGTAAACTCTTCTTAAACAGAAACTGAATAAACTAGAAGCTGTCTTAACGAAAAGTATTCAATGTGAAGAATCGAACCCTAAGTAGTAGGCCTACTACCCGTTTGTTCATTCATCCATTAATATTTGTCCTACGTTTAACTTCAGTATCAGTTATTATATTATTTTAAATACCGTGCTTTAAAATATTATAACGTTATATTTGCTAGTTCGTGCTCCTTGATGGACCTATTTTAAATACTGAAGTTTCGAATAGGGCGAAAGTCAGCAACATGGGAGCCAGAAGGGGCTACACTCTTGTCTAGAACATTTATAGTAACTGGCATATTAAACAATTGTACTCAGGTTCTGCATCGCCATTTTTCGTCCATTTTTATTCTCTGCTAAGACACCCAAGTTACTTCTCTATTACGAGACCAACTACATAAAAGAATTTTACTGTGATTCAAAATTGCAAGTGACTATAGATCGACATATCAAACAGATTGTATTGAATTGGTTTCAGAATAAATTTACTGTTATAAATGTATTTCCATACTTCAGAAATACATATTCCAGGAAGTAACAACTAACACACTTCCTTCTGTTACAAATGAAATATGAGAGCTGTGATATTACTCTCATTTGCTATAATTCCTTCTTTGGATTTTGAGAAGAAAAAAACAGTTCCATAACCTAACGTCTGTTTTGTAATCGATGTTGGAACTTGCCGAAATGATTACAGTACATAACAGATCATCACGTATATAAAATAATTCTCTTATTACACTAAGAATTAGTTTTTCTCAACGTTCATCTGAAGACGGCAAACTCAGATGTTGACCTTGGGTTGTAATGTTTAAACGATCCTAAATAGTAACAATGAATTTGAATAAGCTCATTTTCGAGTGCAGTAGTTAAACCCGGAACAGAAGAAAATTTCAGACCAGTAGAATATTCTAGCATAATCAACATTAGTATTTAATTTATACTGTTGCATAACTAAAAATGCCGTGATTTGTAGATGCTATCCAGTATATTGAAAATAATGAAAAAATGTACGTTGCAATGTTCTGGGAGAAAAACACATGCAGAATTTGTAGAAAGAAAACGTTTGGATAGAAACCGCTTGGAAGTTGCGGAACGACATGGTAAGATACCATTAAGACCTTTCGGAGAAGTTGCAAGTGGAATGCATTTGCTCAGGATCGTTTGCAATGACGAGAGATGTTAAAACTAGTTAGTAGCCATTGTAATAAATTAGCTACAGTTGTCTTAGACATCTTTAAAAAATCTCTTAAATAATAATTGCATTTCATTCGACATATGAAGACAAAATTGTTTCCATCCTCTGTCGTAGAATTTTTTGGTCTAAGCTCCTTTCTTCGACACCGCTTTTAAACCATTTTATTTCTTCTACATCTTAAGTGAAGACAAGTAGAAAAAGGACAGTTTCAACTTCACCGTCAACTCAAGACAGAGCCACTGGACCCTAATCAGAAGAAAGTTCAAACCAGTCATGAAAACAACCATTTTCTTACGATCTGTTTCAAGAGCATGCCCCGATATAAACCTGCTCAGGACACGTAGATCAGTCGGTATCCCACTGTTGTACTACGTCCAGTGGTATGTGGGCTTGAATTATAGAAAACCTAATTTTGAATAACAAGAACTGTAGTGATTTTATCTATCCTTTTTCACAGTCAGCACACTACATGCGAGAGTAACGCTGTATTACAAAATCTTTGTCGTTTATAACAACTGTTACACATTTACACAAGTGAACTTTGATCTTAAAGATGTCGTAAGATTTATTTCCTGAAACTATCGTATTCTCTTGTGTAAACAGATCACTCCGTTATCACTCACATTAAAAATATAGCTCCTAAATATAGATCATACAAGTTGGAAACGAATATTTCCCCGTATCTGACTTCACGAAAGTTAAAGTGATAAATGAGTAATTTTAAGCAAACAAAATTTGTTTATATAATGACGACTTTACGTTCGTCCTTGTAATTAACGTTTGCCTATATACTCCTAATGTTAACCATTTGAAATATCAACGACTTCCAGAAACACAAGGGCAAGAAAGTCTTGTTATTTTTCGAGTACGCCTATGAGCGTGTTACTACATGGACTGAAATTGTAGGCCTCTTACTCCCAAAAAAAAAACTCAGATGTGACACATGACTAAGCAGAAGATAAAGGCGACATTTGAAGATATGGTTATCACTATGTTTAGCAGACTGAATTTCTGACTTGTAATATATCGTTAACAAAGTATATTTACATAACGTAAAAGCAAACCAAAATTATTGACGCTGAAATATAGTACTAAAATAGAGATATTTTATTTCCGAAAACACTCAGAGCTTTTACATATGATTACAAATATATTATTTGGCATTTTTATTTCCTAAGGCAAATCTGATACACAGCGTTTCAAGAATTATCCTTAATTTCGTCTTCCGCTGACTGGTTGTTATTATACTGACACACATGTTTTTGGTTTTTTTTTACTTTGCCATATTTATGGGGGCAGTGATGGCAGTTAATGCTGTGCTCACTATAAGTATTCATGCAAATTTTATTTTGGTTGTTACCGTCCCAGCAATAACATTATACCTACCACTGCCATTACCATGAAGCACCATATAATTTTAAAATGATTGTACAAACATTAATGGTGGACTTAAAATACATACTTCATTAATATCGGCAACGTTCATTTGTATTTTCTTTTTCCCTCAATGGTATACATTCAATTAATTGCAATAAACATTTCTATATCTGACGCCTGATTAGCTTTACGATGATTGATACTAGTCTGGACGTATAAATTTATATCCGCAATAAATTAACATAAACACTAGTAAGACTTGCAAAACGGTAAAAAAACACGTTTATAAAATGTATCTAGGCTACACGTTTTTGAGCGCTAGAGTATTTCTAGTGAAATAATGTAGAACGTAAAGAAGCCACTGACATTTAAGTAACCACTCAGAGAGTGACAAGTGTCATAAGGAAACAAAGTTGTGACTGAGATTACAAGAAGCCAAACGAAGTCGACGAAAACTGTAACTAGGCCTAAGAATGAAGACCAGAAATACGGCGCCTGTAGTGGAACATGCTCTTTCTAGAGTACTCTTTTATGCTACATCAAAGGCATTCAATACGGGACTACGTTTAATAATTTATTTATTTATTTTACGTATGTTGGTCTCTCACATTTAGAGACTAATACAGTTTATGGGAGTCTAAAAGCAATGTGTCAAGAAAAATATATAAACCTACAAAACTTAAGTCGTACGAAATGATGGAGAATCTGGCATAAATGATAGGATATTATTAAAATGTATATTAAAAATAAAGTTTGCGCTAGATTCAACTGGCTCAGGAAAGCGTCCAGTGGCGGGCTATTACAAGCAGAGCAGGCCTAATGATCAGCTGAATTACAAAACAAAAACTGAACGTCTAGACCAGATGAATGATTACGCACTGACAAGAAGTGCACTGTACTGTCGAAATCATACCGATTCTTTAGTTTGGCGTACGTATTTCTATTATCTGCGGTGTCAGTGTGCAAGAAACATATTCACAGTCCCTTCCAGTTGGTTTGTTCGTATAATTTACATTACCAGTGCGCGTTTTCTCTGGATTTTTGTTCGTCTTTCAGATTAAATACAACACAAACAGATCAAGTCCCTATCTTGCTGACAGCTAGGTTTAAAACACGCCGTCTGTACTTCGCACAAAAGAGTGTAAACCGTGAAAATATACATTTAACAATAAACTGGAACCAGGGCATCTATGACAAAAAGCTTCTTTGCAATATTAAGATATGTGAATGTATAACCTTTTTGTAGTACAGAATGTAAAAATGACCCCAACGCTTTTCCACCCCCTCATCCATCAGCCTTAGACTCACCTCCTGTCTTGCAACCCCCACGCGTCAGGGTTGATTATTGCTTCTGCTAGAGGGTATCTAGCAGACTGAGAACCACATGCATTTTCATGACTTATTATGATTACCGCTGGGCCCTACTTTTGCTTCATTTCCACAACAGTTGCACCGGATTGAAGGATCCTTCACCCTCACCATTCAATTTATTTCCTGACTTCTGGGAACTAACTGTGTCCCTTACAATTATAATTCCGCATTGAAACTTACTTTGTAAGTACACTGATTTCCCCCACTTATTCTGCGACTTCGTTGTTTGATATCTGGGCACTCGAAGCTCTATATTCAGTCTTCTCTCCACCCCCATTACAGATCCCCATAAAATAATTCACGTCTGAAACCGTATTTTGCTAAATTATTAATATTTTATCCGTATTATAATTTGTTTTCTTTTATTTTGTTAAAACGTGTTTTTAATTCTTCTGTGCTGTATACGTAAATTTCCATGTGGATTTTGACACAGCACACTAAAAAAAAGAATTTAACTGAATTGTCATCACTGTTGTAGTTGTTCGTTCCGAGAGTTAGGCCATTGACTTCCTTGCAGAACATAATAATTTTCTTTAAATTTGAATTATCTCGTTTTTTAAATCATGTAACAGCCATTCCAGGCGCGTATGTCGCAAAATATTTAAATGTGGTGCGAAAACTTAAGAAGTTTAATTTGTTTTCAATGTGCAAGTTACATACACGTGTCGCAAAAATCCTAATCTCATACTACACGAACCCCGATACACAGACGGCTCAGAAACGGTCAGTCAAACTAGGCAGATAATAGTGCGTCATTACATAAGCCATAATGAAATCCTAACTGTTACATCATACCACTTCATAGGGTGTACTTAGGATACATGTTACTGTTCCGTTCTAGTGTTAATGAGTGGGTGATTTGTAATCGAGAAACCTCGGATCCTAATAACAGGACGGAGACTGACAATCCTATCTCAGATTTTGCAGCCTATCCAGGTAATGCCCACATTAATCTATTAATAAAATATGCCAGGTTCTCGTCCTTCCGCGTCAAGCACTCAGAATCATTTTCCCACTCGAAGCAGGTGAGAAAAGTCCATAAATAAACTAATATTAACAGATTTTGTAATTTTTCCCACAAATTCAAGTGCATGTGAGTTTCCCGTCAACTTTCATACCACACCGAAGACAACCACGTATCCCTTTAGGTTTATTCTCCCTGTGTACCGCTAGTAGTGACATCTTTCTGTTTTGTTGAAACGAAAATAATTTCCTTATATTCTTCATAAAAATTACGCTCCCCCCCCCCCCCC
>NW_019059813.1:779919-813287 GCF_000696155.1 Zootermopsis nevadensis
TGCAACCCCCCCCCCCCGAACACACGGTTCCTGTTTATCTCACACCTTGGGCGAAGGCTAGTGAGAGCGTTCACACCTACGGATGCAAACAAAATGGAGCGCAATTGCGGTTAGGAGCCGGGATATTCCTGGCGTTCTATATACTCAACTTATCTATTACCTATATTTACTTTTCGTATGAGACAGCAATGATAATGAGTTTGTAAATTTTTACCTGTCTGTCTTTAAGATCTCCTTAATAACCGTGGACTTGTAAACCGACGTTTATAAAATATGATTTGAATAAGTTTCACGGTGCCTAAACTCAATAAAATTTCCTTGATCCATCATTCATGTCAAGCGGTCAAAAGAGAACAACGTTTCGGGACCCATCTCTGTCGCCTTCATAAGGAAAATAACAATTTTTTAAAGAAAATTTTATTTTAATCATATGCTGCACCCTATGGTCCGAGAGGATTTTAGAAACCGTTGCGAATGTCGTCACAAAATTTTTACTATTTGTTTCCTCCTCGCCATCTTGTTCTTAAAACACCCTCGACTTACTAGCATGTCATTTCCTTATAACACAAACCATGTATTTTAAGTCAGCATGCAAAATTATAGTTTTATGTACGTTAATCTTCACGTATTAGAAAGAATATTGGCAGATAAAAAAAATGAATTATTATTATTATTCAGTTATATCATTATTATTATTATGTTCACATTAAGTTGAAGCTTGATTTTAACTGTTTAAAGCATACTAATATCAATAAAATCAAAATGTTTTAACTCTCAAAGCTGATTACTATGTATCTGTGGATTTAATGTGATTTAAAATAAACAATGATTATTTTTCTAAACAGCACCAACTGATCTTCGTTAACGGAAAGCATTATGTTCTTTGAATTATGTTCTGGATTTTTAGGCTAAAGTACTATTTAAAATAAATGCGTGCTTCGAGAGATAAAAACCAAGGGCTTAATTACATTTTCTGTCACTGATATACAAATTTCATGTCGTTTCTTACATTTTGCAGCCCCGAAGCCAGTCACCTCACTCGGCGACTACAGCGCCGTGACCTGCACAAGCGGCGGGTACGGAAGCGGTCTAGTCAACAGTCCCGGAGTAGGCATGGGAGGTTGCAATGTCAGTAGCGGAGGTCTCATGGGAACTGGGACCCTCGGAGGAGTCCTAGGGGGCCCTAACAGCCTCAACAACACTGGAAGAACAAACTTCACGAACAAGCAACTGACAGAACTGGAGAAAGAATTCCATTTCAACAAGTACCTGACACGCGCGAGAAGAATCGAGATAGCTTCTGCTTTGCAGCTAAACGAAACGCAAGTAAAAATCTGGTTTCAGAATCGTCGCATGAAACAGAAGAAACGAATGAAAGAAGGTTTGATACCTACAGAACCTATTACAAATGGTGGAGCTGGTGGTGTTGTTGTTAGTACAAATATTTCAAATCTTGGAGGTGTCAGTAGTGGAAGTAATTCACCAACAAGTGCTCACAGCAACAGTGACGTTACAGTTGCACCTCTAAGTAACGAAAACAGCCAAGAGATGTCACCAACAGCAACAGACCACTGACTAAAGTCGATGAAGTGTTATTTAATATCGATATTCGGGTTTTAACTGCAAAGTACTCAGTAAAACTTTCATGATTCAGCTCAATATAACACGCAGCCTTGTTTGTACTGTACGTGTTACAAAGACGTGAAGTTGCGAGTTTACGATTGCAGAAGAAAATAACTAGTGACCACTGTTAAATGGAAACACTTACTATGTAATTTGATTCGATGTCAGTTTTCATATTTTCACCTCCCACAACATGAACACAAATCAAACAGAAACTCTTTACATGCGCGTGGTAGAATAAATGTTATTTGAGCACATATGGAAGACTGATGTTCGAGAAGGGTACCTGTTACGTTACTAGTCTATTCATCACAGCAAATGGGAAACTTTACAAGCATATCTTGATTCCACTGATATGTAATCTTCCCTTGTAGTGTCTACGCATATGGGTCAAATTAAAACTTACGATGGCACATCACACTTCTGAGTTTTCGTCTTATTATTTATCAGTATGACGGCACGACAATCTAAAATCAGACGTTCACGAGATTTTGTTATGTGTATTAATTATTTCTTCTTTTCTAAATGAAATGAAGTAAAACGTCTCAGGTATGAAATTCAAAACAAAATTAGAATACAAACGACCATCCACACCGATATTCGAAAAGAAACAGAATATATTTAATAGCTTCAACTTTTCAACTTCTACTTGAGCTTGTTTTATTTCATCTTTACTACCAACAAATCGTTATTGTTTTACTCTTTCGGTATACGCGGTTCGGCTTTATTGAGACATCCTCAGTGTTTCTATTGTATGATTAGTACTTTTTATGTTACAATTACACAACTTTCTTAGATAGTCGTAGTTTACATAATAAGTAAGACCTGTATGCATTATGACTGAGCGTATAGAATTCTATTTAAAAATCATACACAACTTATTTATTATATGTTTAATATTTACAGCTGATAGACAACAGGCTACGAGACAAGCACTGAGGACGGCTTTTCAAAGCCGTAACCTTCATGCATACAGAAAAATAAAAACAATGAAAAGTGTTGATTGCAACAAGTTGATATAAAATATACGTTGTAGTTAAGAAATATCAAGAAACTTTTCACTTAAAATCCCACTCACCATTTTATATATTTGTAACACAACTTAAGTTCGCCACATGTTGGAGAAAATTAACGTTTAGAAAACCTCAACAAATGAAAGTGAGAAGATGGCTGTCTTCTGAGTTGCTACGTCGTATAGTCCGGTACGCTGCCAACTATCATCAGGGCTCTGATGATGGAGGCATCAACGACCTCAGATACGTCGGAAAATTTTTACCAGACTACATGACGTAAAAACCCATAAGATAGCCATCTTAAGACTTACGGCCGTGAAAACCTCAAATCCTACGAAAGAAAGTAATATGCTTTCCCTTTTACGACAGATATTTTATTTGAGTAATGCTTAAAAATACTGCGTGGAAAAAGGACCTCGACAGTGCCCGATCAAAACGAAGGATCAAGACTATGGTTTAGTATAGTTTCGTCCGTACTTACTTATTATGAAGAATACAATTTTAATCACAGATGTACATAATCCACTGAGTCCAGAATTGAAACAGCGAATCCCGGTTACACGTAAATAAAGGGTATTTTCTTTAAATAATGAATACTACCAGACTACATGGCGCAATAACCCAGAAGACAGCCATCTTAAGACTCACCGCTGTGAGAAACGCAAATCCTAAATACTAAATATCTTTCTTTTCTCTCAACAGAGAGTCGCATATGTGTGCATTCCAGTATAATAAGTTCCTAGCACTACTGTAGTTTAAGTGCAGTGTAAGTAAAATTACGCCTGGTTCCGTAATGGAAGCATCCAACAGATGCGGTCCTATTTCAGTCGATTTCACTGAGACAGAAGACGGAGATATTATGGAGTTAACATATTAAGAAAGTGATTTAAATTTCCTTCCTGTTATTACGAGCCTGTACACTTTAGTCTAAGATAACAAACTAAAATAATTTGGAAGTACCAAACTGTGCATAAAACATCTCTTCCTAAGAAAGAACACTTACACATAAAATAATGGCGTAACCTACTTATGTGTAGGTCTAGGCCCATCTAAAGTCTGTTTGCTCGTATCGCTATCAGATTGTCATGTCTTTAATAAAGCAGTACCAGGCTCGTTCATGGATTAAATTGCATACTAACACTCTTAGAACACGATAAGAAATATATTTCTTTTTGCAGAACAATTGTTTCCAGCACAAATTTGAAGTAATACAGTGACATGGGACGAAATGCACTGATCGTTGTTTCCAAAAACTGGAGGATGTGACAAGAACGCAAAAAGCCATTAAGAGAAGCAACGGTGACAACGCAAATGTAGCTAAGAAGGAATTGTTTAAGAAATTACGTTTTACTCAGAGACACAAAACGATACCGAGATCCCTGTGCTTAATTGATAATGTCATAAAGGTTTATGGAAAATTGGAAGTATATTCCAAGCTTTCTTAATCCTGGCACTAGATAGGGCCAATCACTTGCACCTCTTACCGGAGGTTGGATGGACAGTCCAGCCCTTAACCACCGACTGAGCTATTCGAGCTCTTAACCCTGAGGTGTACCGCAAGTCGACAACCAATTTTAAGTAGACTCAAACATTTCCTTTGACTTTCACTTACTTACACTGCGGATTTGAATACAAAATACGATTCACTTTGATCTTTAAGAATCGCAGGAGAATGAAACCCCTTCAGGTTATGAAAATTAAAAAATAAAAGATGAATTCTATTTCCATAAAAATCTATGAAGTCAAAATTTCGTTTAAAAACAATAAAAATTGTCAATGGTACAACATATATTACAAAAATAATTACACAGGAATGATCTTGTAATCTCTAGATCTTATGATTGGGATTCACTTAAGGTATTAAAAAAAATTATGTCCCTCTATTTGACAATGATATGTTTTTATACTTTGTTAATTGAAATAATATTTAACAAAGTTAATTCAGACCTTAAAGTAACAATGCTAATTAGGCGATGTGATTCAAGGACATACTTCCTCAGAGAAATTCGGTTGTGTCACCCAAAAGAAGTCTCCCACTTCAGCACATAAGAGGTTTTAGAAATGACTCCATGTTCCCTACCCAGATATTGGCTTAATTCAAAGCTAGGCTAAAAGATTAACTAAACGCTTGAATTTCCATTCCACAGTAAATGCGATCACAATGTGTTCAGCCGCGTGGGGGATACAAGATGAAACAAACGAACGGACGGACGGACGCGCACCGTTCACGAAGGATTATCTTGTTAAAACAAAAGTTTGACAAAAATTGGGATATTTCTGGCGTCACGTTTGAAGTGCTGTTAGTAACTTGTTCTGTAGGATTTGGGGTTCTCACGGCAGCGATGACGAATATGTCTGTCTTATGGGTTGTAGTGGTCTGCACTCGGGTAAAAGTTTATCAACGTTTCAAAGGCCGTCCTGATCGTGGAGGCAGCAAGGACCTCTCAGACACTGGAAAACTTCTATCAGACTGCACGGCACTACATCTAGAAGACAGCCATATTAACGGATATCATATTCGTCCATTGTGGTTTCCCGGGCTATAACAGCATTTGGACTTGTACGGAGTTACCAAAGTTTTAGTGGAACATACTGTCACCATCTCCCTCAAGATGAAAGAAGTATGCTCCTTCATTACCAAGTTCACATTAAGCCACAACCTGGAAGTCCGCTATAAATATTTTCACTGCCACGAAAACCTCAAACCCCACGGATTACAATGTCCATGTCTGCAGAAAAACATTCGACAAGAACCGATTTGTAGCGTTACACTGACGAACAGGAATTATGAAGTGGGCGTGTACATTTTCAAGTCACTAAGAGATAAGATTTTAGTGACACTAATGCAGAATATCTGCGTAGTACGGAGTCTTAATCATCACAGAAAATTGTTTCCTAATGCATAACAGCATTAATCCGATGCCTTTAACTTCGGACGGCTAGTCTTGTATATTATAATTGGTTTCCTGTTTTAGGACTATTTTATCTCTACACATAAGGATAGCATAATCACCTTCTTGTGTAGTGAAGAATTGTGAATTCATATTTGATCTCTTTGGAGCCAAAATAAGAGTTCTCTCGGAGAACAAAGGAAGAGACATGCCTGCTCTGTTCTTTCTTAACAGCAAACTGACTGTTTCAAAAGCCGCATTTCTTCCGTCTGTGTTAGTTGAAGTTTTTCCAAATTCTCATTGATGAACATTTCAATTGCCCTCGGTTTACTGCGGGTGCTAAGGACAGAAGCTATTACAATGTAAAGAATTACGGGATTATAGGAAATACAAAAAAAAAATTATACATAGAATTCCTCTGCTTACTAAATGATCCAGTAAGAATTTTAAAAAAATATTTTGCTGAATAATAAAGTAAAATTCTGTCCGTGTCCACACCCGTAATAAAACTCATTATTAAAAGCTGTCGTAGTGCGTTTCATTCAAGTCTTTTATGTTATTAAATCGGCTAGAGACTTAATTTCGATTCGCGCAGTTCAACACTGGCTTAGGGCATGAGTGAGTTACACTGCATGTTCAGCTTTACATTGGAATCAAAATTAAATAAATTTAACAGCTATGTAAATAAATATGTAATTATGCCAGACAGACTTCTATTACATAAATACAAACGACAATTTTAATCGCGTTAAAACATGAGTCTGCGACTCTCACGAAGCGTCTGTATAGAATACAGCATACGTCAACATAAATACGAACGTAATTAAGCAATACAGACACCACGACCACGAAGTTATATTACCATTAGAGTCTAGTGGTCTCTATAATATTTGCGACAGACTAATTATCTTACTACTGAAATCTATGGGTCAAAATGCATTAACGATATAACATACAATTACATGTAAACAACTTCGAAGCACTTAAAATGTTTGTTATGATAAAGTGTATATCGAGGGCACCATACCAGAACGACTTATCAACATATTTACATAATCGGATATATTTCGTCTAAGAACATAAAATAGTGAGGTGTAATGCTGCTCTAGACAATAGATACAGACAGTTATATATGGGTGTATTAACGCAAAAAATTTATAATTTTAAAAGAAATGCGTAAATCAATAATTTTATTGATACGTCCTTCTGGCATGTTTCCCTCGTTATAATAATAAAGAAGTTACTGTACCTCAGGGATTAATTAAATAAGAATTTTAGATTTGTAGCTAGTATGTATAAAAAGTAAATTGACTATGCAGTTCAAGTTATCGTTATTATAGGTAGCATGTTTGCATATTACATTGTATTTGTAATTGTGAGACAAAAACCCTACTTTATGAATATGCGTATAATATAGTTCCCACACCTTTCCCATACGATGTGTTTTAATGAAGTCTCCTCCCTTGAAAGTTTCCTTCACTCAAAAACATATGACGGATTGTCGCAAAAAAACCGAAAGCATTATTTTCACTGCAAAAAACAATTCACATATTTCCATCAGAACACATCCATCATATGTACTGCTTTTTAGAGTTAGTACGTTCTGATACAGAGAAACAAAATATGTATTTTACCACGAATATTTATGTATTACTGAATACAGCAAGAGCACTGACCAGTGTCATTGGTGCTTCTATCTTGCACATGATATTAACAGTTCCTGTATCTGGCTTAATGACTTGTGACAAGTATGTGTAGTTGATTTGTGTCCGGTTTGTGAATAAAATATGTGAGATCAACGCGTAAGTTGCTGTGGCGTATATGAAAGTATGTTTTGCAGAACTATATGCTACTTTTCTCTCAATTTCTTTTACTATTGCGGGAAAGTTCAAGTTAAAATTATGGTACACCAGCAAATTGAAAAATAGGCCCACATTCTTAACCTGAACAACCCCAGTTTGAAGGGTGATCACCGAAAGTAATTTCTGACAAAACACAGAATGCGAGGAACTCTGATTCCTTATGGCGTCTGTAAAATGCGCGAACATAGAGTCTGTTATTCTGTCAATGGACGTTTCTACAATTTCAGTCAGAGCTGCAAACCGGTCACAGAACTACAAAACGCGCAAACAACAAGGTTTTGCGGTCGGAGCTAGTTACAACTCAGCTGACTGTACGAATTGTGTTTCTTTATGCTGAATATCTTTCTCTTTAATTAATTTTAAGATGTAAATGTTAAGAAAACAGCATTTCAAGAAAGCTTTAAATATTATGGCATCTTTTCTTTTGTACTTTTAGAAAAATTCTGTTCATATTAATATGATTATTAGGCTATGTACCTGACAATAATTTCAGCTCACACAGCTCTT
This sequence comes from Zootermopsis nevadensis, assembly GCF_000696155.1. The sequence goes on from NW_019059813.1 coordinate 787,816, forward strand.
TATGTCATAGTATGGCCAAGATAGAAAACTGCAGACAACAGAGCGTCATAAACTTAAATGTCATTCAAATAATATGCCCCCAGTTCAAGGCACCACAACTTAACAAACCGACAAGTTTCAATGCTAAAATAAAAATAAAATGCAACTTAAAGCGACTGATAAATATATTCCTAAGTATAAGCTGCAGCAGATATCACGATGCATTGAAAGTGAATAGTTTTCAGCCGAAAAATTTAGAGCCTGGAATTATTTTCTCTTTTCAGGGCCTAAGCATTTAGCTTTCGTCAAATAACACTTCTTCCACTCTTTACTCACGCTAATTACCATTACTTACTATCAGCACTAACACTACTACCTCTTCTACTAATCTTCTCTCTCCTCGTCTTCTGCACCTCTTAAACCTACTCCTATCGCTACACACTACCCCTACTACTATTTCTAACCCTCCTTCAACAAATCACGGTTCTCCTAACACTGCTGCAACCCCCTACTACGAGGTGTTCTGAATGCAAGAGACGGATAACTTCTTAAGAAGAATTTGAGTTTCTCACGGCAGTGAGTACGAAGATGGCTGTCTCATGGCCTGTAGCACAAGACGCTACAGCCCAGAATACAGTAATATTCATTTCTTAAGATTTTCCGTGAAACATACAATTTGATCGCTTTGTACTTGTGTAGTTCAATAAATGACTAATTTTTAAATATTACTATTGTAACTAGGTAACAATTACGGTTATAATACTTCATAATTTCTTAATAATTAATTAATAAACATGTGATAATACAGATTTGTATAACTAGTGGAATTGATAGGATTATGTGTAAAGCATCTAATTAGATGTACTTATTTCTACATATATTAATAATTTATAAACATAAGCAAGTTCAAATAAACAATTTTGAAAAGTGATATTAAAGACGTATGGCCTATGAAAAGAATCGTGCAATAGCTATATTAGGCCTCTAGCGTATGTCTCTTGTATTTGTCAACTTTTAAGAACACGTGTATGTACAAGGAGAACAAGTTTCAGTATCCTTTTGTGCAAAAAACACAATTCCCAACACAACACAGAATTTTAAAAAATGTAGATAAATAATACATTGTGTCACTGGCTTTACGTTAAGATACAAATTCCACAAGCTGTTCGAAATTGTCACAATAAAAGCCAAATGTAACAAAACGAGAGAAGTTAAATATTTAATTATGCATCAATACACAAACCTATATTTAATAACGTCAAAATATTTTTAATCACGTACCTGTACAAATTCAGTTTCTCAAATCAGAATCACAAGAAAATTTGCTGTCTCAAAATTATATAACTATTAGTTTTACTTGAAATGAAGATAACGATGGTTGCATTACATAATGATCTAAGGATACAGATCAGAATAAATTTCGTATTATTTTATCATCATGTGAAACAAAAGAAAATGTTTATAATATGATTTCAGATTTCCAAGGCAACCAAAATTTGGACTATGCCCTTCTGATTACGGTAACCCTATACAATATCTGTACGTTTGTCTTGCAATTATCCCTTTATTCTTCTTTTGTGTAGCGTTACATGTATTAGTTTCAATTAGAAAGAATGTTCCAGGCGGGAGGGGGTTGAATCCCTAGAGATCATGTCACCCTGAGATTGGTGAGACGTGGTAGGGTTGAGATACTAACATAAGCTGGACACTGGGAAAGAAAAGGGTGACTCTTAGATGAGGAGAAATCAATCAGAGGGATACAATGTTCAGCTCAAATGTCCAGCCGGTTCCAACAACAATAGACTCCCAAGTAAAAGAGTGTTCTTTCTAGTCTTAGTTTTAACGGTTTAGTTCACTTCGAATGTAGATAAAATGTGATATAAACAAATCTCTAAGCCTGTTGAACACATACAATGTTGAAGATTTCTGTCTTCTGGGTTGTTCGCCGTGTAGTAAAAGAGGACAGGACGCCTAGCTGTCGGCCTCCCTGGTTGAGGTAGTCTCAGATCAATTTTTATTTAAAAGAAAATTAGTAATTAATGGTGAGAACACTTCACGCGTTTTACATTCACATCTACTTCTGCTAAACTAATGACATACGTCTGTGATTTATTGCGAAATAGGAAACAGAACGGAGCGGAATCATAATTAGCCGAAGGAAAAAAGTCTCGTTAAGAAAGAATCAATTATTGTAAACAGTCCACGAATTCGATTTAGGGACATCTCGAATTGTAGATGGTGATGGCGATGATAATTCATTAATCAGGGTTTCAAGAAGTAAGTAGTGGTTATGACAAACTAATAATAGTCAGTTATGTTATTGAACTTTTTTCGTTATTCTGATTTCTTTAAAATTGTGTTAATATGTTGGCAGTCTCTTTCCAAATTTATGTAGTAGCATTATACTATATACACAATAGTCGTTTTAATATAAAAAATCAAACTTTACAGGCATTCCAACGACGACGTGTACTATGTTAAACACGTTCCTCATTTAAAAGGTTAAAAGTCATAACAATGATGATCCAATTTATTTATTTATGTACCTGACGTCAGCCAAAGAAGATCAATTACTTGCAAGCAAAATAACAGTAGGCCTACATTATAAAATAATATAAAGATCAATATAATACGTAAATGATCAAAAAGTAACAGTAAATAATATTTTAGCTCTCATGAGGCCATAAAAATATTCGAACAATTGCAGCCATGTTTGTGTGCTGCACTTTATAAGGACATCGTTAATAAGAGACATATCTTCACTTGGTTATCTACAACCAATCAGTTCTATAGGCGTTTATAATCATCTGAAATGAAACCTGAAAAATATTAAAATGGTGGAACAGCTGAGAAGCTTAAAATTTAATTATTCCTGTTATTAAATGTATAGCGCAGCATTAATTATATCTAAAATCGGATTAAAGGTATAAAACGAATATATTTTTTATACAGCAAAGTAAATGAAAAACATCTGGGCGACTGAAGCCAGATTCCTGTCAAATACATCAATAAAAAACCGACGGTCTGACTCCAGACCCAACCCGGAAAAATTTAATTTAAATCTTCTTCATCGTATGGACGGCTCACTCGTCTAGTCAAGTGAGACGGACATTGGCTTATTCCCCAGGGGTAGAGAGATCTGTCTTTCGTAAGGAGTAGAAAACCTCGCTACAGAGACAGACCTAATTAAACCGACGTAGAAGAATACCGTCTTACGAAGGTGATAGTCGCTTTGCTGGTCAAGAAATTTCATAAATGAAATTGCAAATTTTAACTCGGAATATTATAGAAATTTAATTCAGATCGTCAACATAGGCTACGCCCATCTATTTTAAATAGATTAATATTGACATGAAATAAACTGACTCTTTTAATGTAAGCCTACTGCATACGTAACATTTCTGTCTTTCAGAAATATACATCGTCCCCACACATTTCATTTAAGTTCGGTTATTTCTTTGGTACTGTGACTTTACATTGTTCTCTCAGAATCAGAACTTAACTTCAAAGAGAAGAATCCTTTCGAAGTTGATAGTAGCTCAGATAGTCAAAAGAATTCTCGGAACTTTATGGAAGCCAAAGGTTCATTACCATATTTATAGTAAGGCAACACGATTGACAGTTCTGAGCCAGGAGAATCCAATCCATATCCTCAAACCCTATTTTTTAAAATCCGTTTTAATATTATCCTCCTATCTACACCTAAAGCCAGAGAAGAGCAGTCACATAAACGGAATTCAAATTAAAGCCACAGTTTGAAGTCGGCAGCACTGTTTATTCCCGTCCCACAAACTACCTCTAACTTACCTGCGTTTCTCCGCTCTCCTGCACGGACCGCGGTGCGTGAACCTTCGCTCCCGGACCTGCCAGATGTCCCCAGGGACAGTTTTCTTCTCTTCTCTCCCTCTGCAGTCAGCTGGCAGTTGCTCGGGAAGTGACCATCTTGTTGGACACGGTAAAGGGATGAACTAACACCAGTGTTATTCTGTTAAACTGATGCTTTCTGTCACAAGCGATCCATCCCTCATGGGACAGTCCGCTGCGAAAAAAAGTGTCACATAGCAACCACATTCTAGAAAAGTGGTAGGGTTTATATTTTACAAATTAATTATTTGCATATTTATACCTGTTTAGATTCGCAATAAGTTTTGTGTTGCAGATACAAACCCACTGTTGCAAGTAACAAATTTAATCAAACTACAGATATCACGGAGCATAAACCAATTTTTCACTTAAACCGGTTTGTGTAATAAAAAATAGGTGAGCCAAACACAACTTTGAATAAAAACAATGCGTTCCAAGCCTTTTTTATGGCTTGTTATCTTCTTGTGTACCGATGAAATCTAAATTGAAGTTCGGTTCAATTTAAGTTTCGCGTGAAATGCGGTTTAGGTTAGACTGATACGGACGAGAATTAAATTCGTCTCACAAATTTTAGTGCAGATCACCGTGACAAATTTAATCTAAATTCGTAATTTACCATAAGAAATGTACCGATAAATAGGCAGACAAGACGCTTCATGTATTCTTTAATCTATAGGCCTATACTTACATGGAAATACAATAGGCTATTTTCTTTTTGGAATACAACAAATGTGTATTATGAAATGTCAGAAGCTCACATAAGAGTTTGCATTTTAATGACACTGCTAAAGAAACAAATACAGTCAGAAAAACATAGGTCTATTGTTTTTAAACTACACGCATTTTTTATGTCATAGAAAGGGTGAACACGATTAGCAGTTTACAATGATGAGGCCAAGTCAAGTGGCAAATCACTGGTCTATAGCCCATTCGTAAGACAGACGATTTTACTCAGTCACTATCCGAGTCGAGTCTGTGAATTTATGGATCCTCCCAATCATTTCCCATTCTATCACTAATCTATCTCTCCTTCCGCCCAGAGACAACCAACAGATTCCGGCATCAATAATCTAAAACTCTTGCATACCGTGCAGAGTAGTGCACACAAACAAAAAAGAGTATGGTTTTATAAAATGCGACCTCTTATGCTTTATAACAAACCATCGTCTTATGAATTGTATGATTTAATATGAATTAATTTGTTTGCCACTGATAATGACCTCTTGAAGTCGAAACGATTTTGGCACTAAGTGTCTTTACAACGTGTAAACAGTTTTTGTTTGTATGCATGATTTTATATAGATTTTGGCAGTTTTGTGGAAGACGTTGTACAATCAATTTCAGGCGCATTCCATAGCAACACGTGCACATCTCCACGCATGTTCGTCGTCCGTCCGTCCGTCCACATAAGCAATACTGCTTTGAGTGATCCGATTTTGATTAAATTTGGTAGTGTTTTTATCAAATGAGTCTATAACATTAAACTTCAGTCAAAAACTGGGAACATTAACCAACACATTACATTTGCGTTTATTATGTAGATAAATATATTTCAAACAAAATTGTGGTGATAACTATAGGATTAATTCACATTATATGCATCTCCAAATGCCACGTGTCGTTTCTATATCATCAAATTATCACCGAAACTAAAGAACATTACAAGTCACACAGTGTAAGTAATAGGTTGCATGTATTCGTAAAATGGTGTGTACTGTACAAGCAGTGTTATTATCGACTGTCTTTTAGCTGTATATTTTTATCTATGTGTGATTTAACGACTCTGTTAGTAACTCGACTATATATATATAGTCAAATAATAGGATGAATAATGAATTCAGAAGGAAATAGAAGGGAATGATTATGGCCTTATTTGAGATACTATCACGGCATTTCTATGACAAAATGTTAAGACATTATCGATGTTCCTAATTTTAGTCAAAAGTGACGAAGTTCAATAGACTGGGATCTGTGTTCGTCCTCAGTTTAAACCTGCTCGGTTAGGGCCAAATTAAATAGTTAGTTCCCACCTCCGGAGACAGATTCCAATCTCCGAAACATCGTGCTTTTAATTAAAATTAGAACGAAGGCTCATAAAGTCTGTAGTGTAATGACGCATAATCGTCACAAATCGTAAGAATTTATTCATCTCTGAATTCGCCGAGAAAGACCACAAAACTTTATGGTGATGGCCGGTTTTTGAACCGACATCAAAAATCAGGTACTTCTGGGTTTAATTTTTTTCGATTACCAACTTGATGCCATTGCATGTCTTATCAGCCTAAGCCACTAGAACAATGTAAACACTTAACATAAACACAATTTAAAATATTTCTTGACAAGGAGGAACCAAATTTAAAATCAATTAAGGAATTACAATGGGACTGTATCAGTCACAAGAACCAAGTACAGTGTAATTGCAAGGAACCGAAACGTAAATTTTTCGTCATAAAGAACATTGGGGAAATGATATGACCTTTTGCGACTGAAAAAATACGTATTAGATCAACGGGATGAATGGCACTAAAATCCACAGACCTATATATAATTTGACAGTTTATAACAGCTTCCACATAATAAACTACCAAAATACATTACAGCCTTAATATTTCTTATTAGGTAACCTAACTACATTCATGACCTATTTATACGCAGGTAAAAAAGTAACCATTAAGTAAAACAATCACTCAATCACTCGCCTTCCCTTGAACCTCTGTATTTTCCCCTACGACGTCAGAACAAAGTAACTACAGCCAGTGTTATCATGGACAGCAATCCGACCATAAGTTACACGTCAAGCAAAGTAGGTATAACTCAGCCAGTGTGGACACACACGAGTGTAGGGGCTTTGCAGTCAGACTGACCAAGCGAAAAAAAAAACTAACAGTAGGAAGTCTTATTCGGAGAGTAATTGAAACAACGAACAAAAGGTCGAAAATTGACATAGCTGATAAGAAATCTTGATTATAAGCACACAGCCGACACCTACTTGGTACAGAGAAGGTCAAATAGTCTACTTAATAACACTGCAAGTCAGTCACCTACCTCACCTTCGTTTTGTTACCCTTCGTTTCTTTTAATATTAATAATATTACTTTTATATATGCTAAGTCAACAGAAACATAAATATGCCACAGTTATTAGCCAGTCATCATGAACTGTTATACGCCTTAATTCATGTCACATTTATAAGGACAGTATTATTCCTATTTTATCATATTCGAATCGATTAGTTATCAGTCACTTAGGCCTGTATTAAGATCATTGTAATGAATTACACCTTTACATTTATCACCATAAATGTGATATGATTTTAATCGATCATGCCTGCCTCAAATTACAAGGAGTCGGTTTGAAGAAGTAGGCTCACTTATCAACCGCTAAATGCGAAAATCATGATACACACGTTTTACCATTTCCTGACAGTGAAGTAGCTACCGCTGAGCAGACGTCCCCTTAATCTAGGGTACGGACAAAAACCTGGGCGTTTGATCATTTCATTATCAGCAAAGAACTCACTTAAGATAACAGAAAGATAACCATGATTTCTTATCTTTGTATAACCATCACATCTTTCAGTTATCTGTGAGATAAGGTATCGGCCGATAAAATTATACGTAAACTCAAAACCAATTTCATGTGAGATCATAATTATTACCAGCAAGATTAGCTAGCCTACATAAAGACAGTACGCTTATATACTTATTTATTATATAACTTTAAAATTTAACATTGTAGGAAGACATTACAGCCTGAGCCTACGTATGAATATACAGGATAATTTACCTAGAGGAAATCTTATTTTAAATAAATTCATTTTAATTAATTTCTCCTCTGGTGACAGAAGTTTGCGGTACATGTAACTTCACATTTCTTTAGACAAGTGATGTAATTAAAGACTAACAAGATGAGATTGCATGTCCTCATGGAGGTGAGTACGAAAATGGCTGTTATAGCACCATGTAGTCTGGTAGAAGTTTACCGACGTTTCCGAGGTCCTTGCTGCCTCGGTAAATTTGTACCAGGCCAGACTACACGGTGCTATAACCCAGAGGACAGCAATCTTCATACTCACTGCCGTGAGGACCTTTAATGAACTTCTTTATAATATACAATTCTATAATATTCCACGTCTGATTATCCAAGGTTCTCTGATCCTGTGAATGCAAAATGCAAATATTTTAAGGTAAGCAGCCTTTACTATAAGCCTTCTTACATTCAACGATAATAACTTCATAAAAACAATGCTATTCCATTACAATACTCTTTTATCAGTTAACTGTGCAGTGTGTGGGCCTACTTCGGAAATACATGTTTCGGTTACCTATTTATGCAAAAAGAACACATAGATCCAGGTAATTCTGCTCATACCTCAATAGTTCCTACAGCCGACATGATTAATTTAAGAAAACTTTTGAAGTTACATCCTGTGACTTGACATTCAAAACTCCTATCAAATTCATTCACCAAGGCTGCTGTGCCGAAATTGTTGTGGTTACAGGACAGACGGACGTACAGTTAAACAGGTAATCATTCTTACCAGCAAACTCTTGTCATTTTACCGTTAATTTCCTAAGAGTTTTGGTAAGATTGAAGTCACAACAGGGAGTAGCCTATAATACTTTTAGGATGCCTACAGAGACAATTAGAAGGCTTATTCAAAGTTAGACCCATAGGTTTTAACTACTGAGGTTCGTACATCATCGACAGATGTCTATGTACTAGAAACAGTTCAATTTAACGGATTCCATTTATTCTCTCCTATGTGTAACAGTTGTAACAAAGAATCCATCAACTCAAAGTCAGTCCTACAGAAAATCTTAGATTCCAGTTATCACTTTTGGTTAACAGAAATCTTAATAATTTCGCCAAGTTGAATTGTGCTTGTCAATAAATAAATATTATGCAATATTCGTATGGAAAAAGTATTTGTAATAGACAGGCGCAACAGACGAACAAACTAACACAGCGTAAAACACGTTAACGTTATTACTTTAAAATATTATGCTATATTTATAATCTGTTATCACATCAAATACCCAACTACGACTTTCACAAATCCGAAACTAAATTCGTTTTTCGTGTGACTGTTATTATTCTGACTTCTGTACATTTGTTCCCTGCTTCCTTCCTTTTGTATGTTTATTTATGCATTATATAATATCTTAAACGCTGGACAGAACGAAATTTGTGATAATTTTCAGGGTAATTATTTTTAAATTTGTGACACTGTCTACTGCAGACGTCGTTTCACCGACCTCACAGAGCAAGCCGAAGTAGCTGTCCAGCGAGTGTGTCAGCCAGTTCGCGTGTACACACACATCTCACGCAAGCCTTACAAAATAAGCAAATAAAAAGTCCATATGAGGGTAAAATGGAGATATATTTCCCTTGTAATCAACAAAATGTCTAATAATGACAAGAGGCGTTCTACAGCACTGGAGAAACTGGTCATATCAAGGTTAATCTTAAAATACGTTCATAAATTATGCTGGACAACCTGCCACGTGGGTCTCTGACTCAGAAGACTTTAACACATTTTTGTACAAAACAGTATTTGTAATGGACATTGTCCAGTTTATAACTTAACATTCGCTGGTAATTCAATGTTCAGATATACAAAAAGAATACTTAACTACACAGAACACTCACCCAGTACGTCTTAAGTCTCGCTAACCTTAATCAACCAAAGCATTCGTTGACGCTCAAGGTATCCCGACCATTTCATCCGGAGTTTTTCAAAATAAAAGTGTAGATGTCTTGACACAAGTGTGAGTATTATAAAACGGCATGTTGAGTCCAGTGGCAAAATATTAAATATGTAAACATATAAACAAATAAACATCATTATGGATCGCTTTTGGTTTAAACCCTGATTAAAATTGAAGAAAAGATACTGCTTTGAAGGCCTACACGTATATGGGAGGAAAATATTAAAACGAGTCTTACGAGATGAATCAGGTAGAAGGCAGTGGAATGTATTAATCTGGGTCAAGATAGTCACAAGTATCGGGCTATTGTGAACACGACAATGAACTATCGCATTCCATAAACACTGAAGAATTAATTGAAAACCTGAGTGTCTAAGCTTGTCAATAAGAAATATAGGATTTGAGACTTTCGCGGCGAGTACAATCAATGAAATCTTCTCGGGCAATCAGCCTCGTCAACTGGTTACCGTAGTTAACAGACGTTTCGGGAACGAACTCTGTCCCCATCGTCAGGGTTCTGACGTGACTGGTCGATAAGAACTATGACGTACAGAGTTAGTTGATATTTCTTAAGAACAGCAATGGAGATGAACATTTATTACTGACACACAGACACAATTATACTTGGCTAGTTAAAAACAAACTAAATTTAATTTTCCATCAAACTTCAGTGAGCATCAGCTACCTTGTCATCCCGTAGCATCCGCCATTTTCTCTCACCTATAGCCCGTTGCTCCCTCGCTCCAGAACATAACACAGCCTATATCCCACCCCAGTCACTGATGGATATTAGAAAAGTTTTTTCGTCTCCCTGGCTCGCTCGCTCACTCTTTCAAACCGATCCATCATTATTATCAGCAGCAGTGGGTACAGCGCCGGCACTGCCACCATGAGGAGGAACTCTTAAGTGTTGGAACCTCGCTCGTGTCATACGACTCAAATATAGTAGGCTGAGGCCGCTAAGAGAAAAATGGAGTGGCAAATGCGGATGTTAATCCTCAAGAATTCCTTAAATATAATTCATGCGCACAACAAAAACAGTCTGAGAATAAAGTTAGACGAAAGCAGAAATAAAATATATGCAAATGTAACCCCATTATCAACTGTATTTCATTGTATGGCTCATTTGATTTCCATATATTCCCCACAACAAGACCTACTTTTAAGTTTATTTGAGATTATGAGAAATTTAAAAGTAAATCCGTTCTTCGACTAACATTACCGAACGCTGCGCAATTTATTCGGTCTTTACTCTGTTAGTATCTTCCATTCTTCGACAGCAATTTCTAGCTGTCACTCCGATCACTTCCCGTTACAGGGTACAATAAGTCAAAAACTTTTAGAATAGTTTAGTCCAAAGTATTATCTGTGGACCTCCATTGTTCCACATTTATTCCGCAAACTTCGAAAATAATAATAACGGAAAATCCTAAATTGGCTTTTATACAACTAGAAAGAAGTCGTCTATTCTAAGTGTAATTCTCAAAAACTTCACTAAATAACTGCATTCTACTTAGATATCAAGTAAGAAAAATAAAACACCCAAATATTACAAAATATGTAAATGTAAGATGGAACCCGCTTGAGTTCAACAAAGATCAGTAAAATAATTCGAACTGATAAGGAAAAATAAGATATAAACGTATAGTTTAGTAATACAATGTTAAAGTCTCACTTGAGGAGACCGAAACATGCAGTGATGATCAACTTTTGTTATTAGAAATCAAAATGCAGCTAGAAACCTTCTAAGTTACTGGAGACCCGCATGCTGGGATCTTGCTTGGAAAAAATCAAAGCTAAATACTTTCCTTCTTTAACCATGAAAAGGCGAAGAAGAGAGAGAAAGAGAGAAAGTGGCAGAGTAGCGATAAACGCTACATTTAACGAACGGGAGGAGAGACACTAAACTGAAGCCGAAGTTCGTCTAAATAATATTTAAGAGTTTAGTCACTACCGCAAGAAAAACATTTCAACATTTACAAAGATAAAATTGTTAAAGTTGGTTTAGGAAATAATCGCTGTTTATTTTGAGAATCGTACAAGACTCATAATTCATAATGCAGGTGAGGCATACTATAAAATAGTTACCACTTGGCTTTGAACGGTTAAATTATCTTCCAATGTAAAACGTAGGCTCAAATGCATGCGGACTCTTATTAAATGAAACTTTCGTGTCGAATCCAGGATCCGACTGGGAGCATTTCTACAGAAAAGTTACAGAATTTATGATATTACAAATTATTTTGGACTTTGTTCATCGTCGAAAATATAAAATGATAAGTCAAAAATATTTCGGCAGCTGGATTGCCCTTACGTATGCATGTAAAAGACAGAAAGAGGGCAGAAAGCCCATCTTTTGGCTAGCTCAGTCAGAGGGTCTAACAGATAGGCTTTCCAGCTACAGAAACGTTTTACTTCCATCATTTTAAATTTAGACGATGGACAAAGTCCAAAAGAGCAATTGTGCACGTTATAATTCACCATAGTCAGAAACTTTCAGAATTCAGACACTATTTTCAAACTTTAACGAAGGTTTATGTAACAAAGATATTTTTTTAAACAGTGTGACTGGTTGAAATTCAAGGATTAATTTCCAAGAAGCAGCGATAACTACAATGTGGTCTGCAACAAATACAAGACTGGATTTGACCGAAAGAATATCGAACTCAAGACATATCAACGATCGGCATCTAACTGCCTCATTCCAGTCTTGTATTTGTTGCAATTTTCAGAATACCGGTATCCAATTTCACGAAAATCTTTCAATGAATGGTTTAAAGGCCAAGGCCACCCCTCTAACAAAACGCAGGCAGGTGTAAGTTATTTTACCGAACGAACGAACGCTGCAACTTCTAGTTTGAAACAGAGCGACAGCTGCCCACAAGAATACAATTACATAATGCTAAAAGCTGTTAGCAAAACTTATGCAAATACACATTTCATTCGGTCACTCGCACACATCCTAATGGACTTGGCCTAGTGAAACCCTTTTAGGCAACAAACACTCCATTGTAGTCACTATTAGGCAACGTAAGTAAATATTAAAAGTAGCTTCGGACATAATAACACTGTTCGTTCAACCTACTTTGTGATCAGTCAAAAAAGAGATGTGTACAGTGTGTTCCATTGCACGAAAACTTTTACTTATAATGGCACACTATTGTGTACCGAACCGAACGACAACTCCGCCTATATTATGATAAACGCGCAATAAAGGTAATCAAAACGCATAACTTGTAAATTAAGTCATACGTCGTTCGTTACTCATGTGGCCACAAGACTATTCAAGGATGTGTGTGTCACTCTCAACAGAGAAGGCTCAGAACAATTGTTCTTCTTATGGGCGATTGCTTTCAAAAACAAATATGTAACAAACACGTAAGCCTACGAAACAAGAGTTTTTGTCTCCGATGTGATGTCTACTACCTGGAGAAAGCCCAGATTCCTTTCCAATGGGCAACTGGGACGGTTTCCCCGAGGGTGAAATGGCAACATAGACTAATAAAAATGAAGACAGAAATCTTCATACTCACCGCTGTGAAAACCTCAAATCTTACATAACAAAAATAGTTTTTGCCTCAGTTTATCGCCAAAGTTAAGAAAGAACGGAGCCCTCGTCTACGACCTCACACGTCATCGAGGCTTGACGCTTAGGCACGGCTTAACTTAATTTTTTTTACTTTACACTTCAAGCCAATAAGCCTACAGAAAGACTTAAAAGTAAATAATTCCACATTTAAGATTAATGTATAATTAAGTTAATGTAGACCAGTGTTTACACCCGAAACTTGACAATTTAAAATCATTTTTCGTTATACGAAACGTCTCCTGCATACCACGTCACTGCTGACCAGAGCGGAACAACGTCGCCGGAAGCAGATGTTGGGCTCGTGCTAGCAATGACCGCATAGCTAATGGAAGCAACCTCCCACACCCCGCACTCACCCGAGCTCTTTACGAAATTTCAAGACTTAATGGGGAAGTTTCACGACTTCCATCAAATTAAAAAAGTGCCTCTTAAAGAGGTCTCTGATGTTGTTATCAAAGTATCCGATTTCATCAACATACTTGCTACCTTAATTTTGGAAAAGCAGTGTCAACCTGTTGATAGATAGATCACATTTTGGTCACATGCTTCACCAGTATGTCCATTCACATGCAGTGGTCCTCAAAGTTATGGCTGGAAACGTGACGAAATTAGATATTCTGAGTCTATTTTTACCTGCAATTTAAAGGCCTAATTTCCGCAAGTATTAACTTCATACTGAACGGTAAGCAGGCTTACTATAATAAGACAGGAAGGAATGAAAAAAAAGACATTTGTTTATAAAAGTGGCCGCTCTTCTACTCCCGCTAGTAGATATTTCCTGACAAAACAATAGCTTATAATGGGCCTGCAATTTTCTCTTAAGTTGCGTGTGACTATACCCTCAACACAGTCCAAAATATCCTCCACAATTTAAAGTTCACATAGTTATAAGTACGTCATCAGGTAGAGAAATTTTATGACCACAATAATTATAAATATTTCTGTAAACTTTTAGCTTTATGTTAACAAACTGAATCATACCTAACGCTCAGGTAGCAGAACCAGAAGTTTCAGCACCGCTGACCTGAGCCATAACGATGACTTCTTCACGGCTGAAAATGGAAAGATAATTTTTTTTTCGTAAATGCTGGTGTCTACCTACGAGTCCACACAGCGTCATAATCCTAAAGAACAAGTCATCTTTTCCGTCGTGAGAATCACAAATCTCACAACCAGAACCAGCTCTTTCTCAATCTTTAAATCGTTCTTTTCCACATGTTTCCACACCAAATTCTGTAAGTCTAGTCAATAACACTGAACGTTCAATAAGAGTTTAATACTGCACAGACAAATTTTCCTACGAGATACTTTATATCTGAAGTAAGAAAAGTTTCCAAAGAGAATTAAACCCAAGCGTGAGACTCAATTTTACATTGCGATGCAATAGCTCACAAAGTCAGGCGTGAATTCCAGAACTGTAAACAAGGAAAGAAGATGAAGTTCCAGGAATTAAAACGAGAAGCTTAGAATAGGGAAAACTGGAGAGCTCTTTTTGGGCAGAGCAATGGACCTGTCGTAAGACAGAACACTGAATAATAATAATAAAACAAATTACTGCGAAGCTTAGATAAGTTTCGAAATGACGCGGGAAAACGAATATTTCACTCGAGGGTGAGTGTTCCTACACGTCATCAAATGCCGCGTGCAGCCTCAGAGTACCTGACAATTCGATAAGAATCATCACCTTCTCACGCTTTCTCTGCACAAAGCGCATGAAGTTAATGTATCATCAGAGGAGTAGTTCTAAGGTGCTCACGGCGACGAGAATAAACGTTGGTGTTATGGCTATCTTCTAGGATATTATGTCGTACAGTCTGAAAGATTTTTGCTTCCGTTATCAAGGCGAAGACAGAATATCTACCTGATTAAAGGGTTCAACGTCCCAGACGACAACCAACTTCAAATTATGAAGGGCAGGTCATGTCTAAATTTTATACTGGGAGTCAATATTGCATGTTTTTGGTCAGAACCAGTTATTGTTAACATTGTACAATCCTACCTTAAATCTAACTTCACAGATGTTCCTAAAGAAAAGAAAATACCAATTTACAAAACTGCAAAAAGCTTAAATGGAATGCATTGGTTCCAAATCAAATAGGACTGCGCGTTTCCTGTTTCAAGTCGGTATATCGATTGTACTGTCATATCGTACGGCAACCATAGCCTACTGTGCAATATCCGATTCACGAGATCATACGTAAGTAACACTTAACTGGTCCCAAAGTACCATGGAAGAAATTTAAATCAAATTTCGGCTTCCATGAGAACTACAAACGGACACAACAGAATTCACTCTGCATGTGAACGAACCTCTCTATATAGGAAACAGTTTGAAAACATGTTTCATGGATGGGTGCACTCTTTTGACGCCTGCTGTTAATGGACCTCCAGGTTAAAAGGTTTTCCTTGACGCAAGCACGCGACCCGTGGCTTTAACCATAATCTACTGTTACATCAACACGCCACCAGAGGGGAGACCAGCATCATACCGTGACGTGGAAAGCCGTAAGATAAAGTTCTTGTTGCAAGTGGGAAGACATTAAAAAACGTCGAAGCGTTCTTTTATAATAGAAAACACAAGAGAGCGATAACATAAATATGGCCTACAAAATAATGCCATGAATGACAAATTTCTTTTACTAAGACTTGGTTTAAGGCAATAAATTCTCTTTTCTGTGTGATTCAACATTGCCGAAAATAACAACATATTTGTGTCGCGGCCAGACGAAGAGATGACCAAGAAGTGAACAAATCATGTACGCAAAGTCTACTTTCACTATTAGGCCTATAATAGATAAAATTATAACAACCAAAATAAGGCTGACAGGCAGTGGACTTGTCACTCACTACTCACAAATGCACACTTCACAGGCAAAGAATCTGCCACATGGGAGGAGGCCAGGACTCTTTGCGCCATAGAAAGAATAATATAGTGCAGTCATAATACATTTCAGAGTTTAAAGTTTCCTGATGCTATTGTAATTCTCGTACAGTGTTTATGATTAATCGTCTGGAATATGGACCTAATTTTCATCGCAAACAATTGGCGAACTAAATAAGATGCAGATATTTATCTGTAAAATTTTAAGGAATTATTCGTAAATTATGAACACTCTAATCCGAAAAACATTTCTAAATTCCTCGCTCCACAGTGCTTATTTCAGTCACTAACGTCATTATCTCAGGTGAACAGAAACACACGAAAAAATGTCATAAATGAGTTGACAATTGCGTGAACTTATTTATTTCTCATGTCTCATGTCTCAGTTCCTTCGGCCAAAATTCTTAGGCCTATATTAGTTTTATATTACAAGCTAACCTAACGTTAATACACATCCCAGTTCCATACACGAGAGTAATTTACTGACTAGCTAAGCAGCTGTCAGCTTCTCCGTGGAAGTATTAATATCTACTCACTCACTACGAGTAAGAATAACTGATTAGGGATTATTGGCCTTAAACAGCCACACAACCTTATAATGTATTTTGAACATAGTGCCACCTGCAATGAAATTATGAAACACATTAGTAGCTGCAGCTTTGTAAACCAAATCAATGAGAGAACCGGTCTCTGCAGCTCAATCGGTTCTTCAGACACCTACACCAAACATCTGCACTAAATTGAAAAATATTGATAAAACTGATACAAGCGAAAATAGAAATGACATGCTCGGTACATATGAGAGAGAACGGAAGACTTAACAGGCGTTTGCTTCTTTGTTTGTTTTTATTAAAGGTGAAAATGCACTTACATGCCTAGAACATAAAAATATCCATATTGATCAAATATCTTCCATCAGTATAGGATTCAGCAGATGCAAGTGGAACAATTAAACCGGAGGATTCAAGGAAGTCGATGTAAGAAATCATTTACCTATTTTAAGAATTAGACGCTAACACGAGAAATGTGGTCGTACATCGGACTGTATTTCGAGACTGTAAAATTTAAATTCAACAATTTTTATGAAAAGAGTTATAAATAAAAAGGAAATGTTGTAGGTAAATTTATTGAACATAAAAAACTCAAATAAATTTTAATGGATATCTGACTACTATATTTTGTTAATATTTTTTAAGAAAGGCCGCAGGAAGATTTTGCCAAACCATTTCATATCATCAATAAAATATCTCGGGCTACTAGACGTGTCAGTTGGTTAAAATCACTAACGTTTCAGGGACCATCAGGGTTGTGTCCAGACCGGTTCAAAATTAATTTTAGCTAATTATGTTAACATAAGCTGTTTTCAACAAGACTGTGTCAAGCAGACGTACAAGTTTTTAACACACCCATTACGTGACCTGAGCTATATGGAGGATTGCATGTACGCATTCAAAGTCTCATTCCTCCTCTGGCAGTCTACTAGAATGATATATTTCTGAAATAATTACTTAAATAAAATACCAATGGTCGAAGCACTAATATTTACGTAGGCCTTTAGCAACGAAGCTTTACGATGTTTTCTAAAGAAAACTTAAAGTACTCGAAGGGAATATGGCCAACTCGCTGCGATCGCCTATTCAGTACCTAAGAACGCCTATTAATAATCAGTCTCAAAAATAAAAAGAGAATAAAACAGTTACAAAATTTCAAGTGTGGAATTACAATCCAACTTTTCGGAGACTATCTCTTGGCTCTTCATGAGTGTGTACGAATATTTTTCATATGAAGCTACGCACAGCACGTGTGTGTGTTTGCGTGTGTGAAGGTATCTGAATAACTGTGTATTCCACGCATAACCTGCCGATTCTGAATGAATTGAGTATCAGAATTAGAGCAGACATACCACAAGAGATGTTACGATGTGTGATGAGGGACTTCACTTGGTGCGTCTAAAATTGCGTCATTGTATGACGGTTATTTGCAGCTCGCTATTTTCCAGAAACGTACAGTAAAAATCACGCGTAATTTCCGCGTCTAGAATATGGAGAAAACTGAACATTCAACTGAAAAAAAACTGACATAATTCGAACAAAGCGACATCTACTAGGAAATTATTAAAATGCACGCATAGCGGCAGCTCCTTAAATTAAGTAGACGACCAAACCGATCCCCAATGCTCAACCGATATATGAGATACCTACACTAAATTATTACACTGAAACGAGGATAATGGGGAATTGTAAGAGAAATGGTAGACCCATCGTGTAGAGTTTGATCAATAGCTCCACTCCAAATAACTGGACTGTTAACAGCTTAATAACGTCAATGTATGCCCACGAAAAGTTTACTTAAAAAAACATTTACGTAGTCAATATATTAACCGTGGATCACATCTAGCAGCACTGACACTCAAATTCCGAAAAGTATTAGAAATTCATCATTAAGCTATAGACCCAGTAAGCACATTCGTTCGTGATTTTAGATCTATTGTAAGTGATACTGATGTTAGAAAGCTGAAAATTACAACATTCTAATCAGATTGAACTGGCCTATTAAGTTTTTCCTTGAAACTAGTCAGACTAACGAAAATATGTTTAAGGCATTTCCTATTCGGAATGGTCTGAACAAGGGAATAATTGCTTTCCAACCTTACTTTAGAATAAAATATTACGATGGTTCAAAAAATGGACTGGAATTAAATGGAACACACCAGCTTCTGATCTAAGCTGAAGATGGACCTAATTTATTGGGTACAAATTATGAAGAAAACGCAGATGATTTATTAGATGCTAGTATGGAGATTGATCTGAACATAAATGCAGAGAAAACTGAGTAGTATGCCTGCGTGCGTGTGTGTACATGATCACGCTGCAGACAGAATCGTACAATGGTAGCTAACAATTAAATCCTTCGAAACGAACAGGTGGCAAAGTTCAAACGGACCTATCTGGGAACGACGGAGTTGGAGAATGCGTACAAAATCTCGGTTGGAATAAGTGGGGGACATACACCACTCGGAATTCGTTGGCTAGACGTAGAGGGGTTAGATTACATTCAAATGATCTTAAGGGAAAAGGTTATGAGGATCCGGATTGGGGTTAACTGGCTCAGAACAGAGGCCGGTGGTGGAAATATGGTGAAGAAACTTTAGGTTAAATAGATGGCGGGGGATTTATTGACTCGGCCTACATTCATACACTCAACAAACAATTCAAACAACAGAATTATACCGGGTGTGGGGTGTTGGAGACCTTATTTTCAACCCTAAAAGTTTCAATGCAATTAATAATATTTCGCTCAATTCTAGGTATGCAGACATTAACACAGCGTAATACTGTGACTGAAAGAAAAATAGGTATTTTTTTCACACAAGCATAAACATTTTTCACGGTTGTATTGAAAATTAGTAGATTATAAACACGTACGAAAATTTGATAAATTATGTATTCGGAACATATCTGACAGTCGCGAATAACTAAGAACTGAAACAGAGCAGCATTTTGTATGCTATTTTTTCCGGAACATGATAAAGCTTCTATGTACTTGGCTTTCATTGTAGAAAGGCCTAGACCTATTCGGCTTACGGAAGACAAAAGTACAAGAATTCTGTAACATTTACGAGTTAGATTTTGAACGTGCACAAGATTAAGAAGAAGACTGTGTTTACAGACTAACAATATGAAGTGTTTGTGATATCACGAACTACTTAAAGTACTGCAATTCAGTTAATTGGATTATAAATAGCTTACAAATAAAATGTGATTTGGTGAGTTTACCAAAGTGAATAACAAATAAAAATCTTGTTACAAGCGATAAGTAGTTAATTTGTCATTTAATTTGAAGTATCTGCAGAGTTTGCCAAAACAGAAGACAGTCTACTGATTAGTTAATTAAGATTATAATAGGGGAAGGTCACCTAATATCGTCCACATTTAACTTCAAAGACAAGGATAACAACTGAATTAAGAAAATAACTACACAGATTGTTTAAAAAGTAAATGTATTAATCAATTATAAAGTCTTTGCATCCTCTTATATCATCAGCAAAGAATGCACTGAATCAAAATGCGACCAACACTGAGGAAGAAAAATGTTTTACTTAAAGTCGACAGGGTGAAACATCACACAACATAAAAGCCAAGTGGATAAAATAAGGAGACTGGACAATATTAGGTGACTTTACCCTAACACACCTAAGAACTGCTTTTTACAAGACTGTGTTAAGTCCACGGTTCAGCTTATAATATCCATTACGTGACCAATATGAAGTACCTCAAAGAAGGTGAGATATGTGGGTTCCTCCTTTCAAATATTCGTAGTATTCATAATTTATAAATATATTTATTTATATAATTTATAAAAGAAAATTTTGACGGTCCCGACACCAACATTTATGTAAACATCAAAGGTGTTTTTTTACATTTATGTTCGCCTAATGGAAATGTACCGGCCTCAGTGGCCACGCGGTCTGAGGCACGGACCTCGTGCGTCTGGCCGCTGGGACCGTGGGTTCGAGTCCCACTCAAGGCATGGATGTTCCTCCGCGTACTTTCTCTTCCAGTCTGATGGATAAAGACTGACCACGGAATGCAAGGCGAAACCATAGTGGTACCTTCGAGAGAAAGAACCCCGTAATGGGTTTTCCAACCAATCCTAGGATTGCTAACAAAAAAAATTGGAAATGCAGTTATTCCTATTTATTTTTAGAATACAATCCATAATAAGATTTTAGACACGAACACTTCTCGATTATCTCAATTCTTTTAACATTACCAGTTTCTTCTTCATAAAATGATAGGCAAAATGTCTGCAGTGTGAAGAAATTCTAAGCATTGGTAACATTTACATATCAATATTCCTCTTCTGAAAGCCTGCCACGGGCCTAGGGCAGTTTATTAACCGAAATAAACAACTTTGACCTTGGTGCAATTTCCCTATTGTCCTTAATTTCCAAACTATATAAACTCAAAGGAAAAAGCATATACCATATTTGGTGTACCCATTTTTGACTATAAGAATACATAAACACACACGATTTCAATTTTATTTCTAAAGTTCTCAAGAATAAGAAAAAACATTAATTTTTTTTTTTGCGATGTATAACATTGGATAACGGAGGAGGGGGGTGGAGAGAGGGAGAGAGCGACACCAGACACCCAGTTACAGGAAACACGCAACGCAGTAGGCGTTTCACTTCATGGAACCAATGAAGCGATGAGCCCTCGGCCATGTTTCTTACATGTGTGCTTCTGATTGGGTAAATCAAACTGCTCGCCGTCCTTGACATCGCCAACTACTATCCAGTCCCATCTTCAGATAAAAATAAAAAAAAAGTTCCAGAGGAGCCATTTCTACGCCCTTCAAACATTTCCTCTAAAGCGCTTGCGTTAACTGAAGAGCTGTAAGCTTCTATGCACATCAACTTTCGCTTACTGTTTACTCTAATATTACTGATTGCATTACATTTAGGTCTTAGTCAAGGATATAATAACAAGAGCCTAACTTGTTCCTATGACGTCACATGTGTAGAAACCATTATGGATTTCATGTAACCAATACCCAGTAAGGGGGCGGGGACTACGTACTTACAGGACATCTTCCAGGAAAGACTAGGGGCCCCTGATGGAATCATACTGCGCAATTCACTGGCCATAGGAAATGGCAGCCAATCAACTCCAAGTAGGGCGTGACAATTTTATCTCACTGATTTCCGGATTTCAAGTTCTCAGGGCAGCTAATATAAAGTAGACAGCCTACTTAAATCCGCGTTACTCTCTTTTATTACACTTGAGTCACATTCAGTACTGTCAGTTGCTTCACGTTTGTAACCCATTACACACGAAAATAGTGGATGAATTATTTAAAACAATTAACTGGCGGTTTTCATGATACCAGCTGAGGCAGGCAAACGCAACAGAATCTGTGGATTTGCTTTTATCATTCATTCAACAATCAATCATCTTTCTTTGTCCTCAGGTTTCATCTTTTTCATCTGCGTTAACATCCGTCAGTCCAGACCTTCCTGATATGGAACTTGGGTCTTGGATGTACATCCAGCTGTGGTTAACTTCGTCTCCCAAGCTTGTGGTTTTGTGGTGGTGCTGTATCAGGCAAACGAATGTCTACTGACTGTTCAGACCTGCTGTTAGAAGTGTTCTGAAATGCTTCAGGCTTCAGGAATAAAGAATTATTTTTTGCTTTGTAGATACACTATTTCCAATAATGTATTCATCCGTGTGTCCGTTTGAGTCTTCGAAATTATTTGAACTCATAAAAAATGCGCTAATTTTTGTAAGCTTCTATTGAATTTAAACACGCCAACTACAACTGAATAAGATGAACAAACACTAAGATGAATTGAGTTTGTAAATATACAATAATATTTATTTATTTATTCGTGTTTTTCCGTCTAATCACAATTGTATATAAATAAAATTATACATAAGATATTAAAATATCATTTACATATTTGGTACAACCTTTTACTACATGTTTCGGTTACACTGAACCATCTTCAGGTGTAAAGTTAAAAGTTAAAATTATAATCTTATAAACTAAAACTTAATTACTGTTGTTGTGTAACTTCTGATGATGTTTACTTCCAAATTCATTGGAGTGAGGGTATATTTTGAAGTGATAGTGGTTTAACATTGGCCTGTAACGTAAATAATTTAAAATATTTTTAATTATTACTGAACTTGAAAGAACGAGTATAGAAGACAAAATGTAATAAGGTAAAAATATAAATAAAAATGGCAGGTAAAATGTAAAAATGAACATACCGAGGAAGAGCGTAGATATGTCTTGAAGGTATTCAGAAGTACTAACGTATCCGAGGAGAACTGGATCAATACTGATCACTTATAGAGAGAGTAGGTGAAAGGTGGTTGTTGAGATTGGGGTCGAGTGTCTGAAGGACATTGAAGATGGGGTTATTAAGGTATATGTTATTATCGTTTAGGCAAAGGTTTTGTTTAAATGTTTGTTGTATATAATATAACAGGAACAATGGATATTTTAAAATAGTACAAAATAAAAGACATAGAGATACAATAGAACAATATTATATACAACAAACATTTATAGATTAAGATTATAATTTTAACTTTTAACTTTACACCTGAAGATGGTTCAATGTAACCGAAACATGTAGTAAAAAGTTGTACCAAATATCTAAATGATATTTTAATATCTTATGTATAATTTTATTTATATACAATTGTGATTAGACGGAAAAAAACACGAATAATTAAATTTTAATTCACAATATGACGCAATTATATCAAAATATTTATTTATGTTACATAAACAGTACAATACTTTGCTTGTCATTGTAATGTCGGCATCTTGTACGCTGTTCTAGAACAAATCACATAACTGGAATGGAGCGGACTCAACGTTCAGATTCCATTCATCAGACACGACAGCCATCTTGAAGTAATTGAGAAACCCACATCTAATTTTCTGGCGAATTAAAAGTGTCTTACCACGTACTAAGTTATGTCACGAAATTAAGTAACGATCCACAATTACAGGAATTTGCTCGGCGAATATCTAAATCAGCAGCGAATGGAAATTAAAACAGAATAGAGAAGAATCATTGCTGTTGCATTGTTCTTTTTAAATTATAAATTGGGTGCAGAACAGAAAGGTCTACACACAGAAAACTGTCTGTGGCGTGAATGAATGAAGCATTTCTTCCGCCAACGTTTCGAGAGCCATCTCTGCTCTCATCCTCAGGGCAGCTGCAAAACGAAACTGGTCCTATGTAGCTCGCTCGCCGATGGGAACGTTGGCGGAAGAAATGATTCATTCACCATTCAGCCACCTGACCCGAGAGACTTTCATCAACTTCAGTCGCCGCGACGTTTCACTTTACACATCAGTCTCATTAGACTTAGATTTGGCATACTTAATTCTAGACTTTCGTTACAAATCCCACACGAATAAAGTATTCAGTTGTCCCTACATAGGCCTATAGGTACACGTTTCGATAATTTAGCCATTTTCTTCTTCATTAACGAGGCGTATCTTACATTTCGCAACTGTGTTTGGCGTACTTTGGCTGCTGCAAGTAGTTTACCTTGAGGGAGGGTAGAGTGTACAGTGTAGAGTAGCCCAACAGCAGCGGTTGCCTATCCAGGGGTTGGAGGGGAGAGAAAGCAGTCAAGTCGGCGTGAGCGTATCAATCTAATGGGGTAGACCCTTTTTGATAGGAAACACAAATTCGGTTTTCTTACCTGCATCCATACACATTAACGGGGATTATCTTATTTTACTTTTTTTACAGACCTACTTTTTGTATTAATACATTTGTGTTTTCTTTACAAGAACGTTTCCACAGTGCAGACCCTTTAGAAAAATAAGGCTCTAGTGCCTGCCATGACAGTATAACCATACTGGCATATTTTTGTAATCTTGCAATTACTGCTGAATTTCCAACGATGGCAGTGGCAGGTAGTAAAATCAGAATCATTTTCAAGAAAGTTTGAAAGTAAAAGGAAAATCATAATACTTGGAAGCAGTCATGGGAGGGATATTGGACCCATGCTTAATGAAAATCTGGGCAATAAGTTTGATATAGTTAGTATTTTTAAGCCAAATGCTCCTCTTGCAAATGTCATTGAAGACCTGGGGAAGCTTGGTAAAGGCCTTACCAAGCAAGATCATATTCTTATAGTGGGAGGGCCAGGTAATAGCCTGGATAGGAATAAAAAATACTCAATAGAAAAGGATGTCGACTTCATTGCAAAGAGGACTACCAACACAAATGTGGGACTTGTCAACCTCTTCAGCAGGCACGACAGGCCGTGGATGAACGAGAGGGTTAGGAGAGTGAATCTTCGGCTTGATCGAGCCCTGATGGGGCGTGACACGTCTCACATTGGTGTCATTGACACGGCTTCTCTTGTGAGAGGTGACTACACAACACATGGCCTACACTTAAATTCCTTGGGCAAAAAGAGGCTGACGCATCTGATTGCTGGAAGAATATGTGGTGGCCATGTGTCAAGTGTTAGCAACATTCCTGTTATTACCCATGTCAGAACCTCGCCTTTTTTAGCTTAAAATCAAAAGCACAGAGGTGCTTGACATATATTGATTGCAATTTCCTTGGTCATAAAGTTCGCAGTAAAAATGTTAACCCAATAAATTCATTAAATATCTTTCATCAAAACATCAGAGGAAAAAAGTAAAAGTGATGAGTTAAAACATCCTTTGGAAATAGACAGCATAAATCCCCATATATTGTGCCTAAGCGAACATCACATAGTTGAACAGGATTTGCTGCACCTCACATTAGATGGTTATTCATTAGGTTCCAGTTTCTGTAGACAAAACCTGCAGAGGGGAGGAGTATGTATTTTTGTTAAGAAAGACCAATGTTTCAACAAAATTGATATTTCACAACACTGTAAAGAACAGGATTTAGAAATTTGTGCAATTC
>NW_019059813.1:833145-851197 GCF_000696155.1 Zootermopsis nevadensis
AGGATAGCATAAATATAATGATTACTAGTAACATTTTGATGGACAATATAAAAATTAATGTCTTTATGTAGCATTAAAATGTAAGATGTTGTGATCACCCACAATGAACATTCACATTTAAAGGCTATTTATGAGGGCATATCACATAATTAAAAGTGTAACTGACTTACCTTGCAAGACCTTTGTGCAGAAAGCAGTAATGTGCAATGTAAGTAGGGGGAGGAGGAGAACAGAAGGAAGAAGCCATCAGTTTATACAATGGCAGTGAATCTGTAAACTAGCAGAGGTCTTCAGAGAATGAGTAGGGAAACACTGCCTTCATGTCATGAACCCAGCAACAGCAGGTTGAAAGATCTGCAGCAAGATAAATAAACAGTCATACAACATTCAAATAAACTTTAATGCACAGTAACTCTGTATAGAGAATGGACCCTAACATTAAAGCAGGTTGCCACTTTACTGGCTGAAATCTCACAGCCAAGTTTATTCTTTAGGAATTAAAAATTAACATCTCACAATTTACCTTCTTGTCGCTTAAGCTGATAGTAAGTCAGTGACATTGCTTTCAAATGTTACATCAGCTTTACTGGGAAATGGAAAATTACCAGGTAAAAAAAAAGGAATATTAGTCACAATTCAAACACTGTATATATTTTTATTATAAAAATTCTCATTGTTAAGAAACCATACATTTTTTTATCTTTCAAAGTATTTTTGACAACATTTTTGTACATTATTTATATTACTATTAATTTACACATTTTCTCCTACTTGCCCATCCTCAAGTTAAAAAATATTCTCCGTTAACAAGTGCGAACAACGGTGACTGCAACATGGGGATGAACAAATGAAAGATCTGTGCTTTATGTGATGTAGAAAATGTTTAATCCTACGTTCTTTTTAAAAATGTGGGCATCATCTTACTACAATATAAAGGTACTGATAAAAGGATGAAGATGGATGGGGTTTTATAAATGGGATGCACAAAATAACACTACAATCCTAAACCATACCACAGATCTATACTTACATTCTATTACCTATACCATCCCTTAACATGATGAAGAAAGATGCTGAACAAGCAGCCATGTTTAGAATACAATAAGCATAGATTAAAGAATTTAGTTAAAGGTTACATACTATATAAAAGATAATTATTGGGAAAAAGTAGTATTGGTGCTTGGAAATGAGCCAGAAGATAATGCTTGTTCATACTGATAAAAATTGATCATTCAATTAGAAAAAATCTATAAGAATAAAAAGACTCATGGAATGATCTAGATGAATAAGACTGTATGGATCATAAAAATGTACAAATAATATTCTGATCTGTAATTAAGTTTATTCTAGGCCTTACTTCCTGGCTTGTTCAGTCATAACATTTTATTTTGAATAAACAGCAGTTATTGTTTGTTGTAATGTGCTAATGACCATATAACTTTATTAGGAACAGTGTATCATATTTCTTGTGGTAATTCGTGAAATTTAAGGTATCAGAAGTTGGAATGACATCTATAAATAATGTATAATATCACAGAAAGTTGGAACACACTTCACGGTTCTTATTTTATGACAAAATTAAAACTTCATATAATGAATATAATATAATTTTGGATTTTGATTGATGCTATATAGTCTGAGTTTCTGACAGCATCATAAATAAAAATGAGAATAATTATTTGAAACGGGTGCATGTTACATCTGATGGCGCCTAAGAATTGATACAGCATATTTTTTTCTGAAAACCTATTACTAAATGAATAAAGGAAATACAATATTTTTGTTGTCCTCAACTGACACCATATGTTTACTGAAATACAAAATATATTTAATAACAACTTAATTGTACACATTGTAATTACTTTCCTTGCTTGAAAATTATTATATTACTTTATGAAAAATAACTTATTTTTGATAATATGCATGTAATGTTATGTAACAATAAATCAGTCACAGACACTGTTAACAGAATTAAATACAAATCATAGCAATATTACTCAGCTTAATACAATCATAATCAGCTGACAAAGCATATGAAAGTATCAACTGTTATATATACAGAGGTTATTAAAAAAATCAATAACTGTCTCAGGGCTCTTTCTCCAAGAGGAACATTTTTTGTATACCTTTTCTGCGACACCTTTTGGCAGAAACAAGGCAGGAAAGATATATGGATACTGGATGATGTACATATATGGAATTTTAATTTTGTCCAAATTAATATGAGCATTATGATCCATACAGTATGACAAATAACAACCTTGTCTTATGTTTCTCCCATTTCAAGCTTCAATCAAATATCTTTCATTCTCCACATGAATGCATGTTTAGGACAGATAAGTACCCTCAGCTCCTAAGCACCAAACACAATTATTTTAAAATATTATGTCCAATGTATATCAGTGATAAGGTTTAGTTGACATCAACAAAACATTCTGATGTAAGGTAAGGTGGAAGGACAATTACCATATTCCATTTGATCAAAATTAATGGTATTGGCATTTCGTAGGGAAGTTTCTTATGATATAAAATGATTAATCAAGGAGCCTCAAAGCACACAGAAACAAAAGCTGGTACATTTTATAAGCAGCCTGGGAGGAAAGAGTAACAGAATATACAAATAAAATAATGCAAATCAATAAGATTTATATGTGTTATTCTGGCCCCTGCCACATTCTGTAACAATAATCTATTCCAACAATTTTGTGTAACTGAATGGAGAGCTGTGCCAAACACAGGAACTGAAGAATATGGCCATCTTCTGAGTTGTTACACTGTGTAGTCTGACATTTCAGAGGTGCTTGCTGCCTCCATAAATACAGTGATCATTGTCCAGAAGACAGCGGTCTACATACTCACTGCCATCCTCAGGGTACCTACAACAGTACCTTGAGGACGAGAATGAAGACGGTTCTTGAAACGGTGTTTTCTTCATTAACCCACCTTACACAGCTTGTAGCCAAGAAGAATTTATTATACTTAGTTGTGATGAAAGCTTCAGATCATACAGCACAGATACATACTATATAAAACCAACGCACACTTTTCTTAATTTCCTCTGTGTTCTTTCGAATCTTACCTTAATTCATGTTATCATCTTAAAATCGTTTACTCAATAAAAACGTTATATTTGGTAACATTCAATTTGGGAGTTGCATGTTTGAGACTCCTGGATTAAGTAGTAGTGATATTTCAGTTACAAAAATCTCAGTGTGAGTTACAGTGTTAAGTTGATGGTGTAAATGTAATCGAGGTACTTGCTAAACTAAACTGAAAACAACATAGTATAGAAGTTCAGAACAGCACTGAACCTAATGTGTACCTTAGTGTATAATGGGTCAAATCTCAATCTTTGGTACTGGCACATTATTATTTGGAAGAAATTAAATATATATTAATCAATATTTTCCTCTTAAAAGACAAAGTAAAGAAGTTAACCATAAATGGAAAAACATTTTCAGTAGCAATTACCGTTATTCATAT
Source organism: Zootermopsis nevadensis (assembly GCF_000696155.1). The sequence goes on from NW_019059813.1 coordinate 836,629, forward strand.
ACAAGTATAAAATTTTCTCAGATAACCTGACCTCTATGAATATTTTTTTCTCCAGGTATTTCTTTGATTTTTTTAAAGTCTATATAAATGGTGTGAGAATGATGCAGCAGAGAAAAGCATAACCAAACGTGCTAGATGAAGATTCTAGAAGCTACTCCATCTATTAACAAGATTTTTACTGCTTAAGGGGCCATTACAACTGGTCCAATTAAAGAATAACTCAACCTTCCTTGTTACAACTTCCACTTTATAATCTGAGGTTCGTAACAATGTACTATGTGTTAAATTAAAGTATGTGGAAAATTTGGACAAGGAAAGTTCAATCAAAGTATCTGAGCTTTTATAACAGGCAGATAGTTATTCCATTCCCCAGTACGTATGTTCTCCTGAAAATGTTCTTTATAATTACTTACTTTTTTGCAATCTTTCTTTGCTTTCATGTATTGGATATGTTTGAAGTACGTACATTAGAATAGAGCTTGATCAGATGGTTGTAACACTTTATGCCCTACCATTTATTTTTCTGATTGAAATATCTTCCACTATTTCAGAGTATCGGACATTATTTCCAAGTTGGATACTCTTGTACCATGACTAGAATTTCCTTCTTTCTTCTCTTGCAATACTCAATAAAAAATGCTGAAAATGAAAGTAGTTTTTAACACAGCTACCATATTCTAAATTTTGTAACTTGTTCTGATTTCTCCAGTACTCACTAAAACGTCTTTAAAGTATTTCTTTAGTTTTTTCCTGCAATACCAGGAGAAAACTCAACGTATTGCTTTATGGTGCTTCATCATATGTGCATTTAAATATACTTCACACTCACTCAGGTCTGTTAAGGTTTTATGGCATCATATTTACACAACTCGCTATGGATTTTCAACATGAAACTGAATAGTATAGATCATCCTTATTCATGCTGTACACTATTGTATATAGAGATTCTCACATTTTTCTATCCCAAATAATTGCTCCAAAATATTGTTGTTGAGCGGAGACCTGCAAGAAGTACACATAAATTAGAAACACTGCCACCATGTAAGAGGGGTGACAAGAGGAATATTATTATTAAGAATAATAATTACCATCCATGGACCTTGCCAGATTCCTCAAAGAGCACTAATGATTCTAGGACCCCTTGATTAAGTTTAGAATAATCAATATTAAAATTAAATTAAATCCATGGCATAACAGCTCCAGAGAGCCAAAGCCGACTAGCTGGCTGCTGGCCTCATGTTCACATGCCTAAGCAGAGGTGAACGATCATCCAACCAGATATAGGGTGATGTGTAGTCAGCACGACGAACCCCCAGCCATTGCTAGCTTTCCTGACTGGAATACGCTACTCATTGTAGCTCCCCAATTTCCTCACGATGCTGGGTTGGCACCGGTCTCATACACTGGTCGAAAGCTCATGAGAAAATTTCTTCTCTCCCAAGATTCGAACCAGCACGCATTCTGTATCGCCAGTCCGAAGCATGATGCCTCAGACCGCGCGGGTACGGCGTGGAACTAGAGAATAATCAATATATCAGTAATAAAATGTTGTAACCCACCTTTTAGTCTGGCCTTAGACTAGACACAGGCTTGTTGGACCAAGGCAGGCAAGGCATTTTATCACAATCAATTGGTTTTGTTGGGTTGGATCAGAGGCCCCTACATTTAGACAATGCAGTTTAGCACAAGGGGAACACATGCAGCAGACTGCATCTTAATGGAACACATCTCTGTAACCAGATAACCCATCTTTAATTTTAGCATTCAGTTTCTCTCATGTTACTGCTTACATTTAAAACTATCTTTAAAATATATTAGAATCAGTTTTACCATGGGGTTTCACCTAATTTCAGTATTTCTGAGGTAGTGAGATTATTTAATATTATCATTACATAAACTAACATTTTTGTGTCCATCATACAGTTTACTCCCAGTTATCCAGATTAATAAAGAGAGAAGATGATTGTCTTCTGGGATGTTGGGCCAAAATCTGATAGAAGTTTACCAATGTTTCAAAGGTGCTTCCTGCATCCATCATCAGGACAATGAGTTGTCATCACCCTGTTGATTTCATTCTTGAATACTAAACAGAATACATAAAAGTACAGTCATTTAAAAACTGCTACTTTACCAGGAAGAGACCACTTGGTTGAAGAAGACAGAAGAAAGGGTAATATTTTAAACTGGTCTTAAATAAGTGGGTTTTAAGATTTGGACTAGATTCATACGACTCAGAATGTAGTGGTCAAATGCTGGACTCTTGTGAACATGGCACTGGTTATCTTACAAGAGTATATGTGGAGATAAGGCGATCCTGCGCCAAGAACTGCAAATAAAATATTTTAAAACAAATTTTATATGAAGTGTTTAGCTATGATTTGAAACAAAAGCAATGAAAATAATTCTTAACTTACTGGAAAGCAGTAGATGCATGAACTAAGATAGCTGTATCTCATACAAGAACTTCCATCTTGTTCCCCTTACGCAGGATGCGGATCTGTCCTGGCTGCACCTCTGGAAGGCCCGTGCATTTGAAAGTGAACAACACTGTCTGCTGGCCAAAATTTGCCTCAAATCTGAATAAATGACAAACAGAAAATCTAATTTAGAAATTTGGAACAAAAGGAAGGACATAAAATATGTAAACAAGACAAATATGTGTTGAGAACTTGAAAACATCTACAAAGAATGCTTTTCCTTATTTTTATGTTACATGACAACGGAGTGATGCACTACATTAGTAGTTTCTTCTAAGTATATGGCACTGATGTTAAAGGTCCTACAGTTTTGGCTCTTGTATTTATAGGAACAGTAACAATTATATCGGATACTAATTTACTTAGATTAAGAATTAACTAAACAATCATTTAATTAAATCCATGAAGCAGAGTCCTTCCTGAGAAGGTAAATGTCACTCAACTAATCAAGAAATACTCTGCCCTTTATGGAACCTGAAGGTTTATTAGGAAAGTAGCAGCCATACCACATTTAATATCATTCTCTAATATATTAAAACACAATGTTACCTGATGCTGTATACATGTATGTAACATTACACCTTAAACATCTGATAGTCTTAAGAACCTGATTATTATATTTTATTTCTATACTTGAAAGAAATACTGTCATGCAATCGGCATTAACAATATTTTCCTACACTTTCAAAATGTCTATATTGCTGACTGACATTTGTGAATTCTTGATTTACAGTTGAACATTCTACACATTGCTGTAAGGCTTATGGAAATAACAATTACCAATGTTAAGACTTTTAACAGTGAAACAGGAAGGACATTAGCAACCAATAGCATAGAAATGCTTCACAGCTTGAAGACAAGTCAGAAGGACAAAGTTCAATATGGACCAAAACAGAATTATTAGACTGACAAAGATAGGGACCACTGGTATTTATTTTCAGGATAATTCATTTAGCTCAAAATAAAGCTATGCCATATACACAAAATAGACAAAGAAAGTAGACTAACTCCATGCCTTTTATGCTGCTTGAATGTTCATTACTATGTTCACAAGTGGATGACACTAGGTCTTCTCCAGAGCAAGACAAATCTAGTTCTGTTTCCCACAGCCTAGTTCTTTGAGATCCACTTTAATATTATTCTCTCACTTATGCTGACATCTCCTAAATAGTCTCTTCTTCCCTTCAAGCTTTTTGACTAAAATTGTATGTGCAATGCTACATGATCATTTATCCCATCTCCTTTAAATATACCACCCTATCATAAAAGAGACAAAGTACTGCTTAGCCTTTTAAAGCCCAGAGGTAAGTATATGTACCATCAACTTTTATAATTAGTAGCTATAAATATATATCTGACAGCATATTTATTGGTTTCATATAATTCTCAGTAAACAGTAATTTTTCCCACAACAGCATTACACAATTGACCTCTGCAATGGAGACATGTTGTGTTTACCTCAAGGCAAGAGCTGAAGCGTTAAATATTTAGATGAGCTTCAAGCATCAAGGGGCTAATGCCATTTGCCAATATGCCTACAAATAAGAATTACAGTTTACAGATTTTTTTACTTGTAAAAAGATCTACAGATGAAAAATCAGTTGACTGCAGAACAAAAATGTGGAATCTGATATGGACTGCTTACTCTGTACTGATGTTGACTTCAGGTGGTTTTCCCATTGCATTCTGGACTACAAGGAACAGCTTAGTGACAATTTCAATCACATGGCCAGTCTGGAAGACAAAGTCACCTTTCTTCTTGCTGAGATCACTCTGAAACAGGCAGCCGGGAATGTTCTGGTGGCTCGTCACCTCTGAGCTGGGGCTGGGCTAGAAGCATACATAACATGGCTGCTACGCTAACATCTACATCAACTGAGGTTCCAAACTACAAGACAACAAGGCAAAGTGAGACACAACTTGTATGGCATGGACATTTATGTTCAAGTCAAGGACAACACTACATTGGTACTAAGAACTAATGGCAAGGAGTCTAGCAGGCCTAATTTAAAAATTACTATAATTATATTTATGCACCAAAATGCAGTCCAACTTTGAGTTCATGAAATAAAGGAGTTCTGGGAAGAAATAATAAAAGCCTACTTTGCTATTGCAAAGACTTTCAGTGCTACAAAACTTGTGTTGCTAATGTCACATTCAGATAATATAAATTTTACCCAACAATGTAATGTAGCTCATGGAATGACATGCTGGACTCATACACTGATGGTCATTCATTCAAATCCTAGTCTAGTCATAATGTATTTACTGCTTGCAATTAAACACATGGTAAGGTCATCATCATCATCAATGTTGTTGTTGCTGCTGCTGTCACTATTGTCATTAATTAGTATTCTTTTCTTTTGAGAATAATTTCACAATCTTTGTTGAACATAACCTAAAAGATTCACAAGACCACCAAACTGCAATAGTTAACTTATAAACAATGCATTATATTATTATTATTATCATCAATTTTTACATAACAGTTTAACACTTAATATCTCAGTATTTAAAACTGATAACAGTAACAGATATGTTAATCTTCACAAGATAATGCTTCAGCACTATCTTACACAGTATTTTATATAGACTTTATACTCTATCTCCATTCCATATTTCATGCATATATCAAGTGGCTCATTAATTACCACCATCAAAGTGAAATTAACTATAGATTTCATGCAGTCAACATGCTTATTTTCATCCTACACAAAATTTACCTTTATAAAGGTAATATATTTTTCATGTCTGTTAGCATACATCATGCCAGGGCCATGTAGTGAATGATACAAACATCACTCAAAACTCACAAGTTTGTGCATCAAACATGCTGTTACTGCCAATCACAGGAAATTGAAAGTACAAGATTAGGAGAGACTTCAATGATGTAATATTTTATAAAATCAGTCAACTGGTTCAAAAGTCTAAAGGAAGAAATATACATGTAGCCAATTATCTTCCCTGAAAAGGAAAGTATGCTTAGGTAAATATATAATAGTCTGTATAATTTATACTAAAGTGTAGTTTAATTGGATCCCAATTAATTATACATTAAATAACTTGTTTTGGGGTTTTGATTTAGGGTGTATAATTCCTTACCTCAATAATTAATTTATTGAGTAGAACATTCACCTTAAGCTCAAAATGCCAACAGAAAATCTTCTGAAAGGGATAATTTTTAGAGGTTTGTCATGGGACTGGAAGTGGGGAAAAGGCTGAGTAAAGCCTTCAATAACTTCAAGTAATTTAAAACTCTGTCTATTCAAATTGTAATTAATTATACAGATAAAACATATTATACTACACCCATTACACTATTTCTGCTCTTGTAATATAGTTCTTATCAATTGTGTTACATTACATAACTGATTAAAATTAAATTATTTTAATCTTATTCTTCCTAAGATGTTTCCACTGTAAGTGTGTAATCTGTAAATGATTTTAATATAAAAGTAATTAAACAACATTCATCTGAGGGAGTGGAAAAAGACACCATGATAGAAAAATAATAGAACACAAAGAGAAATGTATTATGCTATTGTCACCACTGTTATGCATCAAATCTTACACAACCACTGTTGTGTAAAATGTCCTTGAAATAGTCTGAAATTTGTATTTGTCATTGACTTCATTCAATTTCAATATAATTTAATTAAACATAAGCTGTAATAAAAATTATAAGCTATTTGTCGCAGTCTGCATTTCTGATATAAGAAAGAACTAACATAAGACAAAATTCCAGGCTATGCTTTTCACTTTGTTAAACAAAATGTAAAAATTATAAAATCACCTGAGAAGATTTTTTCAATTTCAATCACAGTGAAAGCTTAAAGTCTTACAAATATAAGAAAATTAATATGTTAATATGAAAGGTATATTGTTATTGTAATGACCATAATTTCTAGTCTGAGAGTGCATTTCTGATGAGAGTTGAAAAGTAAAAATTACAGATATAACAAATGGAATCTACCCTCGCTCTACAAAGAAAGAAAAAAGTATAGTAGTTAGAGATGTCCTCAATAAGTATTAAATATCTGGTAAAAAGGATTTCATCTGTATTAAAACAGAAATGTACTGATAAGAAATTTGAACAGATTGAAGACCTCTTCTTGACATGACAGGCACTATAACAAATTCAAAATAAATTATGCTGGGTGGTAATTCCTAAATTGCTCATTTATAGAATATAGGATATTCTGTAGTTATAATAATACTGGCATAGCACACAAATTTATTCCAAATACTAATATGAATACACTGTGATATCCATTTTTACACTATCTTCCCACCTACTCCTTGATATTTTCAGTTGTTTGTTCCCAAGAGGTTTCCTTATCAAATGAATGTATGTACTTTTTATTTCCTCATCCATTCCATTCACAGGATGGGCTGATAGTTGCATGCCATAGACTTTCCTTGGTACTAGCAAACAAGAATAATGTCAATGAGTACATTGCAATAAAGTCACTGTCAAGCACCTTACAACAAGCCAGATATACCTTGCAATATTTTCACAAATATCTTAATTAAGACAGAACAGTAAACAGCAAATAAATACTGTGTTTCTTACATAACCATTTACATTGGCTGAAGGGAACAAACAATATTCATCCACATGTTCTCGAACAAGCCATTAGGTTACTGGTCACATCTACCTCGCTATTATATGTTATATATAAACTAAATAATCTACAGCCATGCTATGTATACCAAACAACTATCTCTATTAACATTAAAATCCATAAAACAGTGGTGTGACCAGATGCTCAAAACAACCATACTTTCCAAAGACTGCAAAAATAGAAAATTACTTAATATTTCTGGGAAAATTTTAAATATAACTGTCACTTCTAGATTTAATGTGTTCTCAAGATCTTCACTTCTAATGCATGAATAATGTTTTCTTATTCTTAGTAGAGTTAAGTCTACAATGCAAACATTTTATTTAACACTTCAAAAGTGCTTTAGAAGGTTAAATAGACAATAACTATAAAAACAATTCTCATTTTTTTAATGTACAATATTCTAACATATGTGGGAAAAATACTGGATGATCTTTCTGAGAGTCGAGAACAAGTCAGAATTTTTTAAATTGAAGTTAAAGGGAAATTTATTTTCAAATTACAAATTTTCACATTATGAACAGTTTTCATCAAACAAATTACATTTATAAACTGGGAGTTGGATGTCATGAATGGGAAAATCTGAGAGCCACTGATATTTAAAAATTACATCCCTCTTTCACAACAAACAGTGAATACAAATTAGAGTGTACTATTACTTACAGCACGAACATGGAAGACAGCTACATCGTCCAGGTATGGACTGAGGGATAACCGGTAGATCTCTGCTGCCGGCACACGGTATTTTATCTGCAGTGTGCGTTGGTCCAGTATCAGCATGGAGCTTGTTGACAGCACAAATAGGATGGGAACAAACTGTATACAGAGACAAAGTGATTTGATTTCAGGTCTTACTTCTTTTAGTACACTATATGAACAACGCAACATCTGTGTGCAATTCATTACTAACTGAAATCAATTAATCCCTTACAACAGTGATAATGAAAACTTTGTGATTACTGCAGAGTCAGTTATGAAGTCACACTAAAAGCACTTTAAGAAGACAAATATTCCAATGGTGTGGCCACATCAATAAACAAAAGAAAGTAGAAAATGGCTGTCTTCTGGGCTGTTGCCATGAGTCTGGTAGAAGTTTACTGACGTTTCAGTGGTCCTTGTTGCCTCCATCATCAGGGCAAAGAGTCATCACCCTGATAATGGAGGCAGCAATGACCTCTGAAACTTCAGTAAACTTCTACCAGACTACATAGCGCAACAACCCAGAAGACAGAAATCTTCAAACTCACTGCTGTGAAAAAAGTAGATCATGAATATGAAAATAGAAATGAACAGGAGATAAATGTGGACTGTGAGAAACTAAAGACCAAATCCAATGTGTCTTAAAAGTATTTCATTCTCTATGAATAAATTTATCACAAATACAGATACATAATGACAGACACTTGCTGATTGGATGGTACAATTCTGAATGCTAAAGGAATTAAATCTTATAATATTAATGTATTTAATATAATATACAATGTAGGAATAAAATCTGACATGGTTTAAAAAGTATATATGTAAAACACCACTCAATTTCATCTCACCACACAGAGAAAATTATAAACCAAAGCACCATTTCTGAAAGTGTTAAAAATAACTAACCTTCCCACTTGATCTTGTGATTTTGTTTATGATGTCTGCAAACACCACATATTGGTCATTGGTTTCTATACAGGCTTTCTTCCACTGGACATTCTGTCTAAGGCGTACATAATCCCCCAGAAAAGGATGTGACACACTTGAAAGAAAACACAGAAACTTGAATACTACACACTTTTAGAAACTGCAAGTATAACATATATCAGTGAAATTACTCAAGTTCTCACCTGCGTGGGTATGAAGCTTTCCTGTCCTTGAAGATAATACTAGCTGTCACTTTTTCTCTCATCCTATTTCTTGCCGTTTGGTCAAATTTTAGTCGATATCTGTGACACTGGAATATGAAATAACAGTAAGGTGTCACAATTAAAATTAACATTTACTCTTTTAAAATACCAACAGTTGGAGATGTTTTCTCAATCATAAACTTTACCATTTGCCCACCTTACTGTAGCTGGTTGTAGGCAAGTGCATAAAAGGTGTCTATAGAATTATCTAATAATTAGAAGTACATTATATTTTTGTTAATGCAATATGTATACCTGGAATTGCTTTCAAAACTTTTAGCATAATTTCCACAGGTGACCAACCCATGTCAGAAGATTGGAAGAACAGAATGACAAAGAATAAAGGAGGGAGAGAGAGAGAGAGAGAGAGAGAGAGAGGGAGGGAGGGAGGGAGGGAGAGAGAGAGAGAAAACACACACACACACGAAATCAGGACTATGATTTTTAAATGCCCCATGACTCAAAGCACTAATCATCCATCCACAGTCACGATTCAAATCAAGCTTAAAATCAAAGAGGTCTGCAACACTAATTAATTATACTTTTACAGCCAGATTTGACCAAAATTGAAAAAAATCCACTATAGTTACATTATTTTGTTCATAATGATCACCAATTTGCTCTTACATGTTCTAGTTACAAATATGTTACTTTCTTTTGAAGTCAAGTATACTAACTCTCCATTTGTGGTGTATTCGCCTAAGGATTAGACTGGTCTCTGCTAATCTCTTATGACACGGTGGCCATTCCCTGCTGATAGGAGATTCAGATTCTTGAGGAAGTTGTCGAGCAAGACGAAGCAGAAACTGCCACCTCTAGAAATAGAATTAGAAGTAATATATTTGATCCTGGACTATTAATATTAATATACACTGTAACAGATGCGATTTTAGAGTGCTTCAAAGAAAAAATTACAGATAACTGTTATTTCCATTCATTCTGACTAGTCCTTTAACAGCCTAATATTTACTTTAGCATTGATATCTACATAATGTATTCGATCAAGAATTTTATTTTTTGCAGGTCATTTAACAAATCTTTATCAACTGCAAGTTTACAGACTGCTGGAACATATGAACACTACATCCATTCTGTACAAGCAATATCACATATTTTGACAGATTATATTATTGTGGAATATGTCCTATGAATAAGATACAGGCAATAATGACCTGATATGAGCAAATAAGTTCTGCACTACTATCTCACCACAAGCATAAAAGAAAATATTTGGGACATTAAAATACAAATGGGTGGTAATGTAACATGCAACTGTATTTCTTTGAATTTATACATGTTTCTGCAGCATGGTTGGACACATTTTCTGTATTTCATAACAAATTCTGTAGGAAAGAGCATAATATACTTTGTTATATAAAAAAAAGCTGTTTTTGGTGTCTGCCAATTCATATCCTTTAACTTTCTTAAAACTTTAAAATATACAATACTTACATAAAATGGTTACAGAGACACCACAGGCATTCATGTCATGATACAGCTTTTTGGAGAACCCTGCACTTATCAGTACAGAACAGATTGAAGACTCACCTTCCAGTGAATGTAGTGTCTTTGTATTATGTTGACTGCCCATTCCACCTGCTTTCGGTGCCTGAGAATACGATACTCTTCTCTTGCCTGAAAGACAGCAAATATTTGTATGGTACTGCCAACACACCCTCAATATTCAGCATAAGACTTGTAGTTGACTAAGTCATTGATCTTCCATCAGAAACCAGAATTTAATTACATGAGAAGGCTGTAATAAAAATTAGGAGTATGAGCAGGATATGGACAGTATCAAATTATTGTTTGGGACATGGAGTATGCTAGAAAAAAAGAAATCATATTACTTTTCAGAGTAAATAAACTTAAACAATTATTAATTTTAATATCAATACAAGCATGTGCATGACATGGAGGTGTGATACACTACACACAGCATGTTATGTTGATTTCTCATCATAAGTTCAATCTAGCTCATACATCATCAATACTTCCTAAGAGCATCCTAAATGCTGCACATTTAGGTGTCAAAGTAAGAGTAAGAAGATCAAAGGTAGGACAAGACCTTTTTAGAATAAGAGGAATGTATAAAAAATTAAAACATTACTGCACATTTATGTTTTTGCCTTTATGTGTAGATTCATCTTACAGTTTTCTTGGAATAATGAGGTTCTTACATAATGAGGCTCAATCTATTAATTGTAATAGCCTATCAAAATTCAGTATTCTACTGTTGCAATAAGAGTAACCAGCAGGTTTCTAGCAAGTTTAAAAAATCAGAATTCTACCTAAACCTTTTAATGATTGGATATGATTATTATTTGGTGTCTAAAGTAAATACGCAGGTAATTTTTTTAGATAGTGTTTTGTCTTTAGAAAATCAATTATTGAAATGGCTATGAACTTCTTTATGAAAAACTTTGCTAAAGCTCAGAGGTAACATATTTCTTTGATTTTTAACAATGTTAGTGAGAGACAGAAACGATTTATTGCTTTTATTGGAATTAAAAGGTTGATTTAAATAACAAATGCTTAAGTGAAAAAAAAGTGTTTTGATCATATACAAAACATATTTCACGCATCTACAGTTTTGAGACAAAGTGACCGACTAAAATTAATAATCATAGAATGTGTACCTTGTCTATAGTAAGGAAAAGTCTAACTACACAACATAATAATGTAATGAAGCAAGTTTCAACTGTATAATACAGGGTTCATAATCTTTGTTTCTAGAGCAGAAGAAGAGTAACAAAAGCTGTGTATTTTCAGTAATGCATGGTCCATATTCAGCTATTTCCAAGCCTACTGGCTGCAAACACAGAAGGGAAGTGAATACAAGTCTTATTCAGAGTACATACCACTCTATATAGACACCACAAGTGTCGCCTGCCTTTGAAGTGGATGCCAAATCGACATTCCTAGATAGCCAGACAACCAAGACGCTGCCTCGATTATTGTTCTCCGCATTATGCCAACCCATAAAAACTTCAGACCATAGAATTATAGCAACTAATATTTGCTTTTGTGATCAGTTATTTTGACACACTGAAACTGAATATAAATAACTACATCTTTAAACAAACTAATACGTTTAAAGTGTCAACCTTTTAGAAAATATCTGCACACACAGATACTAGAACTGCTTAGCAATTTCATATTAATATTTGACTTAATTAATTTTAGTAAACATACATTAATTTCGACAAATGACAAAAAACACTAGATTTGTTCCATTTTGTTACAGGAAATTTTCATATAAGAAGTTAAATAAAATTGAATTTGTACTAAATAATGCTCAGAATAGACAAAGTATTGATTATAAATCAAGTCTCAAACAATTTAAATGATATGAAACGTACATTAATATTAGTTATATTTATACCAAATGGCCAGTGTCCACAGCACATATACTTATGGAGTTTACTGTAAAAACTAGAGATTGTTCCCAATGATGTTTTTTTTACCAAAGTACTTTTTCAGTGTGTAGCTCAGTTAAGTTCATATCATACAATTAATTTAAAATATCCCCGTGTCAAATATGATAAAAACATAAATAAATTCACCTTAGTTATGCATATTTAAAAAATAACTGACAGTTCATGAAAACAAATTTGTGAAAAAAGTAACTTACTCTCCAACTTCGCCATGCAGATGCAATAATAACCTGGCTATGCTTCTTTCGTAAGAATTCTTTCCGTTGTCTGTAGCCACGCCAGATTTTTTGCAGCAGCATCGCTAAGTCTTCCAGTCGTTCTCTACGAAACTCCTCCAACTCAAACACCTAATAACAAATATTCTACGTAGATATAGATGTCTTACACACAAAACATCAAGTCATAAGCTTTCTGTACTTGTATATAAATATAAATAGAATTATTCCATACTACTGCCTCGGCAGCAGGAGTAAAACAGATTTTTATTTTATTTTTAATTTTACATTTTAGGAAAACAAGTAACAATAATGTAGGCAGTTCCAAAAAAGTGCTAAAATTTTAACAAATTGTGTGTTCATTATTGCATACTCATATATAAATTTTGCAAGAGAATAATTTTGCTAAAGAAGTCAAGATGTATGAAAAGAAAGCAAGAAGAATATTTTATCTTAAGAGAAAGGAACTATTACAGGAATAAAGAGTTATACAATAAGGAGTTTCATAGTTTTTCTCATAACATAGTATTGGCAGAGTGAACAAAACGAAGTACAGATGGGTAGGATATGTAGTACGCACATAATAAACAAGAATATTTGTTTAAAAATTATAGCTACGTTCTTAATACAGTACATGTTATAATGAAAACATTATTTTCTTCTGACTTATACACTGCATTTAGCCAAAAGCTTATTGCACACTTTCACACCAGTGATGAAGAATTTGTTACAAAATCAAAGTGAAGAAGTCAGAGTGATTAAACTTGTAGCCTCATTTTTTAACATTATAGCTATCCAGTTTAGATTAACCTCTATTGCATGGTAACAGGACATTTAAACCCCTGGACCCTGGGGCTGACAACCAGACTTCAAGTGTGGGGCTAACAGTTAGAAGTATGCTAATACAAGACACAGCCTGCTGGATCATAAGCAAGCAGTTATGCACACATGATAAAAGTTAACAGCATCAGATAATTTGACTTACTGTTCTGGGACTTCTTACAAAGACCTTTGTCCTTCCAAAGGCAAATTCTCCACTTGGGATGGGCAGGTCCCTAATGAGGTAGGAAACACCTTCAACTGGAGGTCCTTGCCAATTAGGCCAAGTGTGCAATGAAAGCATCTTGTAGCGTGAAAGGAACTGCTGGTACGGTAATCGATAACAAAATCCTGACCTCCGTACCCGTACCGTCTCTATCAACCTATTCACCCGAGAAACAATGTCACTTCAATGCATCTTTAAAATATTTATAAGAAACTGAATATAGTGAAACTATCTACCATACAAAAATAAAGGTAGCAATGTTTTCTCTAGAAAAGCTTATATGATGATTAATCAGTTATAATATTTTAAAAATGGAAAAACTAAAATAATTCATGTATCTGTTCATAATGTATATTTCCTAATCACATTAGGGATATCAAGTATTTTCTGGATCCTAACATAAAGCTTCACAAACACACAATTTTATTCAAACTCTTGAATGTAAGCTTTACCCTAATTTTTAACATTTTAAACATAAATTAACACAGCATATTAAACTATAAACTTACACTGATATGTAGTAAAAAGTTAAATATAAAGATCAATATTGTATTGAAGTATGATTTCATGTTTCACAGTTTCACAAAAATCTCTGAAATATGAATAAAAGAGTTTGTAAACATCAACAATATAATACATCACAACATTGCATGTAATTTCAAGAGACATAAATTGTGTCTAGTTTGGGAGCTGTTAGTGGAAAGATGGGTCAGTTCTCAATAAACATGGATGAAAGCATGGTCACAGTAAAGTATTAAAAATGGTCATGTTGCACACCTAGAATAATATGGCTACAGCTCAAAGAACCAAAATTTTACAGAGAAGCACTCTGAAGTCTTGTATGTATTTAACAGTTAAAAAATTATAAGGACACTATTGAT
>NW_019059813.1:851245-865651 GCF_000696155.1 Zootermopsis nevadensis
TATTACACTATGTTGAAAACAATTTTGGATCCAAACAGTGCTGAAATATAATTAATTTTTTTAGGTGTGGCCCTCTTATTCTACATATGACACACCTTTAAAAACTTCAAGAATACTGATTTATTTTCCTATCACAACTAACTGCTATGCAGCATTCAGTCTACTACTACATGTACATAGCTTGACTTACATACAATCATAATTCTGTAGGATACAAGACTTGCATACTTTCAATCAAATATTATTGTAGATTACTTATTGCTACAGTGCTGGCTAGCCTAGCCTACAAGTGAGCTGACTAACCTAGCCTGACCCGACTTACCCTAGGTACCTGACCTGATGTTGCACCAGTGCCATCTCAAATATCCTTGGCTGCTTCAGCTCATTAGGTTTGATGCAACGAACATAATGTGGTTGTTTACAGCCAAGGTTTCGAACAAGGGCACTTATTGAAATTTTAAATTGGGTTCCTGTTGTAGCGGGCCGCTTCAAAGTTGACCGCTTGGGGTTTCCTGTAAGAAAAAATGATAGCTTCAAAATAAAACATATCTTACCTCCTTACAAAATTGTGTATCACCTTTTCCTCCAAAAGATTATATTGAGAAGTGTCCATAATAGTTGAACATCTCAAGAAATTTAAGGTATGTGCACATATATTAAAACATAATCATACTTTGTGAGATTATAAACAATTATGCTTGAGATTAAGATTAAGTGTAAGTGTGCATTAGTTATGAATACAGAAAAAGAAATGGAACAAAAACAATGTGAATATCAGTAATGATACTGAGAACAAAATCATACAGTGTCTTTCAAGAACTCCTTGTTTTAATTTCCTGGATTAGTAAACTAAATTCAGAATTGTATGTAAACAACTGTTATTTATGGTCTGTCACTCACCTTCAGGAAAAAGGGTTTTGAGCATAGGATGCTCACAATGATACATGGCAAGAGACAGGTCTCGATGCAGAATATCATTGTTTTTGTCCACAAACCCGCATACATTGTAGGTTACTGTGCCAGCATAATGTCTCAATCTGTAAGCAAAATCATAAAAGAAGAACTTCAATAAAGAGGTTATAAAATAGACTCAGCATCACAAGCATGGTAAAACATACATTAATATTTCAATAACAATGAAGCTGAGTGTTTACAGACCAATGCAACACTTTATTATTATTATTAAGTGTTCTGTCTTACGACAGGTCCATTGCTCTGCCCAAACAGAGCTCTCCAGTTGTCCCTATTCTCGGCTTCTCGCTTTAATTCCTGGAACGTCATCTTCTTTCCTTGTTTAAGGTCGTCGGTTAGCTGTATCAATCTTCTTCCTAGTCCTCTCTTTCCTTCAACCTGGCCTTCGGTGATATCACTCATTAATCCATTCCTTCTCATAATATGTCCCAGCCAGTTAGCTTTCCTTCGTGTAATCGCCTGCAGAATGCTTCTTTGCTCGTTGACTCTCCTCAATACTTCTTCGTTGGTCAATTACTTAAATTAAATTAACTCCGTGGCGTAACAGCTCCAGGGAGCCAAAACCAACTAGCTTGACTGCTGGCCTCACGTTCACATGCCTAAGCAGAGGTGAACGATCATCCAACCAGATATAGGGTGACGTGTGGTCAGCACGACGAACCCCCAGCCATTGCTAGTTTTACTGACCGGATTACACTACTCACCCTAAAATGGAATTCAAAACATAATTTGAACAAAGATTTCATGTACCATAATTATATAATATGGTATAAAACACAAGTTAATATTATATTTAGCTTTATTTATGTGTTGACACTTTCATTTTATTGCTTCCTTTGAGATTATCTCACCGCTTAATGTTATTTGTTACTCAACTCCAATACATTTAAATTGAATCATGTAATTAGGTATAGCTGCAGACGTTTTGCCAAAGCTGACACACAAAACGCTCTTTTATTCTTCAGATCTAATTTTACAAATCAAAATAAAGCCTACAACAATACATGTCATACTTTATTAAAGTAGGAATTTGATTTTCAATCTAAGCATCTAGGCTCCAATTGCTGTTCGTATATCATAATAAAAAAATCTGTATATTTGTAGAAATAAACATGATAATATGGTCAGAAAATCACAAGAAAAACAACCACCTGGATCAACTTGGCATCACTAGGAGGATAATATTAAAATGCATGTTATAGAAATAGGATATGAGGATGTAGATTAGATTCCTCTGGTTGAAGGTAGGAATCTCTTTGTTATGTGGAAAGTAGCATTTCAACTATTTAGGTAATTACATACCTGAAACAATTGGGTGGCAGGCTGTTGTCTGAGGTACCAGGTGTTGTAACAAAGTTCCTCTGAAACACTGATGTTCCTTTGACTTCACAGTGAGAATTTCCAGCAAAACACTGTGCCAGTTTACTAAGGAACAGTTCATCAGAAAGAACCCCTGATTTTAGGCACTCCTCATCCAGCATTGACAGAATACCATGATTGTTCTGTCATGGAAATAAAATAAGGACTATTAACAGTATTTCATTATGTCTACATGTCAAGCCAAGAAGGAATATAAGGGCTGTTGATATTCAACTCTCCTATGGAAATTAGCTTTGCAAAGAAACTTGATGGGATCACTTTTTATAAAAGTTTTAAAACCACAAATTCTGATCATTCTTGTTAGTCAACTGATGTAAAATACTTTCTTAAACAGTTTGAGATAAAATGTTTTTTTATTACTAAAACTTTATAAATCTTGTAACTTAACAAGCAAAACAAACATAAAATATCTGGAGAATACACACTGTGATGCTACACTACAGAACTGAATATGAAAAGAAGATTCTTTAAAATTTCAGAAACATAAAGTTTGAAATGTGTAAGATGTTTTGTTGAAGTGCATTTAAGTAAGTTTCAATCAGATTTATAGAATGACACTTACATGATAAAAAATCTATTGTATCTACTCTACAGCATACCTTCTCTATAAGTTCACAGATAACAGAGTTGTTGAAGAACTCAATAGGCATCCACTCTATCCCTTCACGCGTATATTCTTCTTGCTCCTCTTTCAGTGTTGTCTCCACCACTACTTGGTGCAGCTTCTCATTGCAGAAATTGATTATGAACTGCTCAAACCCATTTCGTTCAAACATCTCAAACCCATACACATCCAAGATGCCCAATACTTTCCTTTTACCATACTGTTTCACCTACAGAGGCAAAATTTAATTTTATGCAAAACTATTCAAAATAATGTATGAATGAAAAGACACCATCAGCTTCAGTATGTTATTTTAGACTTTTTTTTAGAATTGGGTATTGTTTTACTAAACTCAGACTGCAATCATAAACACTGAATGATCATATTAATGAGAATGTTCATCTAATAATTAATGAATCAAATAACTACTAGATACATCATCAAAAACATAATCCTGTTTCAATTCAATTCAATTAAATTCTATAAAATTACCCTTTGTGTTCGACACATCGTAAGATTATTCAGAAATTAGTATACTTTATATTATTTTATAATGTTATCGCAGGACGATGCTCATGTGTTTATTCTCTAGGAATGTATAAAACACTTTTATGATCATTCATTAAATCTGGAATAAATTTAATGTCATTAAATGCAAAATATTATTTAAATCACTAAGTTAGCATCACATTGTTTCCATATTAAAAAGCCTCCTGACCTAAATTCAAAATTTGGTTTCCTAAGGCTTATGTTTAGTTTTCCATCACCCTATAGGCCTCATAACCTCCATTACATAAAATTATAATGTGGGAAGCCTGTGAAGGTAGGTATGTTTAATACAAAGTATTGCTAAGTATATACTTTTGGTCAATATTATTAGTACAATCCATTTATAACCTCAAAATAGGTAGGTTAGAAAGTTTACTACAATAATGCTTTTGTAGGTAACTACCTTGGTGCTCTCATTGATCTTGTTGACAAGCCAGGTGAAGAGGCGACTATAGAGAGCCTTGCATAGTGAGTCACGGGCATATGTGGCCTCAGTAGCACTCAGATCAGCTGTTACTAAGTCCTGGTTCTCCTCCAATGTACGGGATGTCATGGCTGCTTGTAATGTAGCTTGGTCTGAACCAATAAGTTCACAGACATCATAAAGCTCTGTAAGCAAGAAACAATGTCAGTACTATTCAAGAATTAGTAAAACATGGTGTGGAATCACCATATAACAAAGAACAAGTAAAGGTCAGACAAGTATCCACTTACAATCCAATTTCTTAAAAGTTTATGTGATGGTAACTAAGTATTACTGTTCTTTTACAGTTTGATTTGGCAAGCTATGTCTCAATGGAAATGGAACAGTGAATGGCCCATTGTCTGTCACCCAGAACATATATGAGTGAATATGGAGCAGCAGTAAATAGATGACATGGGAAAACCAAAGAACTTGGAGAAAACTTGTCCCAATGCCACAACAAATCCCACATGGACTGACCTGGACAAAAACCTGAGCATCTGTGGTGCAAAGCCAGCAACTGACTGCTCGAAACATGGCATCAGCAAGTATTATTGTATACTAACGACCTCTTTTAATGTTTGAAAGGTATATCAAGTGTCTGTCTGTCTAATAACTGTTTCAAATCTGTTTTCAGCATCTTTTACAACACATATATAATGCATAACACATATCTGTCTATGCAGTTTCTTTGGATGACCATCCCAAAATTCATAAGCCCTGAAAACTTTGATTATCTTTGGTGTTTTATAAATCTCTAAATTTGAAGTTTCTGTATTTCTACAGGCTAATGATCAAGTATCTGAAAGACTTCTTTAATATCAAAATGACTCTCATTCCCCTAAAATTCTTAAATTCACAATATTCCTACCTCTTGACACTGCCAAGATCACCCTTTCTGTTATCTCCATCTGTAGCCTACGTTTTTCACAAGCACAACATTTCTGTCTGGAAGAAATATTTCAGCCAACTAACACCATCCTTAAAATTCAGTACCTCAAAACTTTCCAATAGCCTCTATGTCGAAGGCATGACCCCATAAAATTCTACCTAGTTTCTGAATGAACTTGATGAGTATCTTTCTTTCAGAAGTTTATAGATCAAGCTTCTGTGTACTATTGAATTATAGATACTTTGCTTCTCTGACACTATCTTTCTTTAAATGTTTCAGTGTGCAAAAACCTACATCCTACACTATATTTCTGTCCTGCCTACTTCATATAATTCAGTTAAAAATTAATCAAACAACTCACTCTCTCATCTGCTTAAATCCCATGTGATTATAATTCCCAACCTATGCAAGCAACTTCTGACTGCATACTGAGATGGACAGATGAAAGTCACTATGTAAATATTTGGTAACATATACAAAATACTCAATAAAAAGAAATGTATTTGCGTGACTTTTAGAAATAGCAACACTGATTGTCTATTTCATTAGAAAAAAACACAAATCATAAAAACTGGCAGTGCTTTCAAAATACCAGGTTTTAAGTTTGTTTCCTAGAGTGTGTGTTTCATTCAGAAGTGACAGGAAAATACTATTATTATTAAAATGTATCCATCTGATCAAAAATAAAAAGGTATTAACTTTTTCACCTACAAATTTTTAAAGCAGAAACATACATCCAGATCATAGCTTCTTATTTTACTATTTTTATAAGTATTGAAACTAACTAAACCACTTCTACCTACAATGTTATTCTCTTGATGGAAAAGAGGTTTACTTTCAACATACATTACTTATGATGGGATGACTATTAAAAGCAACTTCTTAAGCAGCTCCTGCTGCATTTATTTTTGATGCAGCATTTAGGAAAAAATAATAAAAGGCTATGGACATGTATCTTGAAACTGCTATTAACCTTTATTTTACTAGAATAGGGGATTTAAAACCCCAAAAATAGTGCTACCAGCTGGATTCCAAGGTCAATGGTTTAGTGGTATGCTAATACAATGCAAGGACATAGTTACACTATTTTTCTCTTTCAGAAAAAGGCAATTAGAACAATGATGGGATGTGGCAATAGAGTATCGTGTAGAAATATATTCAAAGAATTAGATATCTTACCGTTGGCATCACAATATATATTTTCTTTATCATTGTTTGTATTACAAAACAAAACCCTTTTTCCATTAAACATTGACTCTCATACTATTGATACTAGACAGAGACAAAATTTGTATCTACCTCAAGCTAATCTAACTATCTATCAGAAAGGAGTTCATTATGCGGGTATAAAGATATTTAATAAATTACCCATAGAGATTAAGAATACCTCAAATAATCGTAAAAAGTTCAAGGTTGCATTAAGGCATTTTTTAATTACTCACTCGTTTTACACTGTGGATGAGTACTTAATTGGATAACTATTGTAATAAAAATACTAGTTATATTGTTTTGAATTTAGTATGCTGCTTGTCTAGATGTAATTCTTTAATGTATGTATTTTATTCTTTTATACTTGAGTTTGTGACGTGTTCTATATCCACTATTGGATTTCTGGAACTTGTAAATAAATAAATAAATAAATAAATAGCAAATAAAAGTTAGATATCAACAGATTAGAAACTGTGAAATGCCCTCTTATTTCGTAATCACTATACATGCAAACACAATTAATTAACAGCCATGTAAAAGTCAAGATATCCGAGTAAATGCTGTATGTTTATAGCTATCAAATAAAGTATAATATACAAGTGTTTCATTTATAACCACATTGAGTGACTGTTTACTGCAGAAACAAAAAATAAGATAAACAAAAATAGAGAATTTAATTAGTTAACAATTCACCAATTAATAAAAAACAAGTAATGGAGCTGAAATCATTCAACTGACCATAATCATTGTTGATGGTACACCCTTCTGTTCCATCTATGTTGTTTGTAGGGATGAAACCGATGTTGCCAAGCTTCAACACTGATGCCACGATTTTGAACACATTCACAATATCTTCCTGAGAGAAGCCTAATGTTTCCAAAGCTCTCTGCAAAAACAACACATGCATATTAATCTTTTGAAGCCCTATGTCCAAGACAGACAATGATGCACATTATTACATGACTATAATCATGAAATAACAATATTTGTTCTGAAGATATTCACATGAAAATGACAACATAAACAGAATTATTAAAAAATAAATGAATTATATTACAGTCTAGCAAATTCATGAACTAAAATGACATTGCAGGAGGAGTTGACTGATAGACTAGCACTTGGCAATTTGTCCAGAGAATGATTGTAATTTTGATTAATTGCAGTCATTTCACATAAACTCAAAACCACTGGACATATGAAATAACAATTCTACCAATTATTTAATATATGTATGAAATATGGTGTTTTACTAAGAAGGGGATAAATAAACTTGCAAATGTTTAAAAACAAGTGATCACGAAAATACCTATACCTTATAATGATGAAGCAGGTAAGTAAATTTGGTTATTATAATACAAAAAACTGTGATTTTTTTATAGCAAAAGTCTGGGAAAGTAGCTAGGATGAAATAGGTAAGGAATGCACACAGAATTTTGGTGGAGAATACTCCTGGAAAATTCCACTTGGAAGAATGAGAAGATGGCCTTTTCAGGCCAGGATAGTTCAGGAACATATCAAATGACAGGTTTTGGTATTAGCAGAAACTAGAGAAAACAACTGAAAGAATTATTATTAATCCTAAATACAGAGCCACAGTAAAAGGGTAAATAACCCCTTAACAGATTTACAACTGATCACTTTTATGCTACCATAAAAGTAATGTTAGTTTATTTTGATACAATGTTTGTGATATGTTTATTAAATTTGATATCTGTAATAAAAATTGATAGGTTCCAGAGGTGTGCTCTTGCAATGAACTTCCATGTTTCACAATAACAGCACACATATCTTGATCAGATGAACAAGTATCAGTTATTAAATTAAGACTAAATAAACAATTATAAGCTTAGTTGCCATGGATAACCCTAATACATTATTTTGTATATCTCCCTCTCTGTCATGTTGATTTATTTTACTGATACCTTACTATAGTGATTGTGAGTTTTGCAGTGTAAAATAACACAAATTTAATGCTGGCATACAAACCCTTGTAACTTGAAAATCTTGTTTGTCATCCAGACTTTCTAAACTGTGAACTCTGCTACTTCGTAGGAAGGCATAATTATCAAGATTGCGTTGTAGTTTCAGGGATTCTAGGAAAAATAATACAACAAAAATTAAAACGCTATACAGTGCCAGCATAAACGTTTACATGTAAAATCAGTGAGACATACATGCAAGATGTAAATACAACATAAGAAAATATTAATTTACTGTGATTATTATCTTAAATATAACATCTTGTTCAAAATGAAATTTATACAATATGAAAGAAAAACTCTCTTAAAATAGTTAAAGTTTCAGAGCAGGTATTAGAAATATAAGTTAAGGACTGTGTGGGGAAAAGAAAAAAAGAAGGGGGAAAAAACAGTGTTAGGCAGACATTAAATATTGGTATTGTACAATGGAACGACCTGAAATTCTGCATTCTAAAAGACCTTACAAGTATGCAGAAAATCTGTAATCATTTCCTAAATAATGGTTAGTAACTAATGAACTAATGCAGTTAGTAGTATGGAATTCAGTAAGGATATTATAAATCTAGATAACACAGCTGTATAGTAGATATCAATTTTAAAGCCCTATGCCATCTTAACGTTTATATTTATTATGTAGATTTTCATTCATTAGCCTACAGTTGATTTATACAGAATTACCAAATGGATGAATAATATGTTTCAAAAATTAAATTTTCAAAACTGTTTGTGTCTGCAGAGGTAAAAAAAGTATATACAAAATATGATAAAATATATGAAACATGAACTTACTGAGTAGCTGGATATCAGCCCCTGTTAGTAACTGGTAGAAAATATGGAAATTCCTTTCACCTTGGGTTTGACATGTCACTCGTGACTGGAAGCCAAAAAGAAAAACAGTTTGTATCTTGTGACAAAACACTATCATTAATATATTATTTCATATTATATTTAACTTTGCCCTTTACACGATCATGTGAAAGATTAAATGGAAAATAGTAACCAGTTGTTTATCTATTAGAAATTTTATATTTTTGGACTTGACATATAACATACAGTTTGATTTGAGAGAAGCCTTGAGGATGAAACTTACATTTTTAAAACCATTATCATGGATATGGCTTTTTACCTGTTTTACCTCCAAACTTATTATTGTGTCTTGAAACATTTATGCTAACATAGTTATTAAAAGGTGCAGAAAGGAGTGCATTAATAAGATTATTAACAAAGGTTTCTGTCTTCTGGGTTGTTGTCGCCCTGATGACGGAGGCAGTATGACCTCTGAAACGTTGGTTAACATCGACCAGACTACACAGCGCAACAACCGAGAAGACAGAAATCTTCATACTCACCGCTATGAAAACCTCAAATCTTACATATTCTGTAGCGTTAGGCTACAATGCCACCTACTTTGTACTTTGAAGTAATTTACTTTCAACCCCAGCTAATGCAATATCCTCTTCTGATATATCAGAAACGAATCTGAAGGTCAAAATTCGTCACACAATGCAAGATTATGTGTGTATGAAAGGTAGATGTTCAGAGAGTAAGTATTTCTTACTCTTGTCATCCCTGTTCAACTTCTACTTCTGGTCTTGATATATTTGTTCATCAAAATAATATACATAAATAATTCTTTGTGTTATGGTTATCTCTGCTGAGTTTGGATTAGGCTGATTAAGTACACATAACCAGATTTAATCTTTGCAAATCATACTGACCAAAGTTTAAAGTAGACAAACACAATGTTATTCCTGAAATTCTTACAGTACGTCATCTCGATTTCTTAGATGTTATAAGGGAAGATATAGAAGTAATACACACAACGAGTCTTGCCAGAGAAGAGAGATAAAACATGTCAGGAAAAAAGATATCTATAAATTCTGTAGCCAGCAGGTACACTTCTACTCTATTTACACGAGAGATGGTATGGGGGTTAAAAATCCTTTGATTTATTTCAGACATAACCTCACTAACATTATTCTTTTCCTTCTACCAGTAGAACCAGACACAAGTTAAAGAGGATACAGTGACCAGTATAAGAAAGCAACACAAAGCAGCTGTCATTTTCTCAATACATCATCAGCTCAGAAATGTAACTGAAGATGTAATTTATAGAAACTTTTGTTGAAAATGAGAAGGGACTTAACGTTTCCTGAATGAAACAGTAAACCAAGCAACAGAGTTAGACTGCCCTGCTATAAAGCAAAGAGACTAAACGTAATGATTTATGAAAATAATTATGGAAACTTCTCTTAATGTTATTATATGACAATATAAAATCCATACCTGACATTATATTGCTGATAATTATTGTCTAGGATTATAAAATCTGAGATTCAACATGTTTACAAGCTTGTGTGAAACATGAAATATAATGATATAGTGCGCTTGCCCTGTCCAGGTCTGAGGCTACCCCATCCGGGCGCCAAAAAGACGGGCTTTCCATCCTCTTCTAACATAAGGTGGAAGCAGAAATCAGCTTCTAAAATGTTGTAGTTTTATAATTCAGATGACAGATGAAGTCCAAAAGAACAAATTTACCTATAGATAGCCTTTGTTTATTCTGAACCTTTGGTAGTTCCGTTCTACTTTACTGCTCATGCCATATTTAGAACTATTTCAAAAGTGGTTCACGCTACTCCGCAGTCCATCCAATAAAGAAGATTCTTCATTTAAGTCAGACTGACAGTCTATATTGGTTCTCCACGTGTCTTTATACAGTTGCTTTGAAGGCTCGAGAAGAAAACATCCAATCTCACTTTCTCTCACAGTATCAAAATTTCTGTATCCTAAATCACGAAGGAAAATCAAGAGACCTCAACTACTGAAGAAGCTCTCAAAATACAGTGTTTCACAAATGTGGTTGTTGCACATTATACCAGGGTTCAAACATGAAAGTGGAAGAGTGATAGTCTGTTATGCTGAATGACAAAAAGAGAGACAGATTTGCAAAATCTGATATTTGGGGGTTTTCATCATCCACAGCAAGCAACATTAAAATAAAAAAATCGGTCAAAACAATTTTCACACAAAATTATACATTACATTGTAAAAGCCATGAGAGAAAATAAATGGTACAAGAACTGAAGACTGACTGACACATTCACTCACTGGTTCAACTCTCACCACGCGACAATTCTTGCTACCATAAAACTTTACAGCCACCCACTCCCTTCTTTTAGTCTTAGAATAGTTGATATTTTTACAATTGAGAAACCTATTTATAGGTTACATGATTTGCTTTTGGCATAAATATTATAAAAAAGCAATAACAAAATGCAGCTGAAAGAACATAATAATAAATTCAATGATACATCGATAATGAAGGGAATTATTCACTCTTAAAAAGAGGTTTCTATGAGTGACTATATAAATAATAATAATCATACAATTAACTTTAGCTAACACAAACATAACATTCATGCTTAGAAATATACAAATATGACTAATAAAAGAGACAATGTTATATAAATAACGCACTGGGTCATTATTTTATATTAATGGACATACTAGCAGAGTAAATAATTAAAACCTGAAAACCTGACTCCATTAAAATTTTACAGAATACAAATTTTGGATAGACTTAGTGAATGTTTCATTTGGCTTTGCTTGGTGTTAGACCAACATACTGTTCACTAGCGTAAGTACATGGCCCTGAGCTTAGTGATACATGATTTAATTTAACAGAATATGTATATAAAGTGATAATATATAATAATATGACCTGCTGGATCAATGAGTTCCGATCTAGAAATTCTGGCATCCAAAACATAAGACAATCTTTCCACCAGAATTAGTGAGTGAGATTATACTGATAAGATAATTAACATCACTTCTCAAAATAAGATGCAATGCAAGTTTGTAGACATCACACATAAAGACAGTGTCATGTATGATTTGAGGTTTTCACAGCGGTGAGTATGAAGATTTCTGTCTTCTGGGTTGTTGTGCTGTGTAGTCTGGTCGATGTTTACTAACGTTTCAGAGGTCATACTGCCCTGATGACGGAGGCAGTATGACCTCTGAAACGTTGGTAAACATCGACCATACTACACAGCGCAACAACCCAGAAGACAGAAATCTTCAGACAGTGCCATGCTTCAGTTACAATCTCATATGTAATATGACATTCTAGTATGAACTTCTAGGTCACAGCTCAGACTACATGAACACAGGAATCTTCATATTTGATGCTCATCATGCTAAATAATCGCCACCCTCTCTGTTATATCCTCTTCATTCTATACTTCGCCTTCCAGCCTAAAGACGATAGTTCCAAGTGTGTACAGAATACTGAAATAGGTGCTAAATCAATTTCATTTACAGATCTGGCAAACTGCCAGTATTATTATACTAAGCTTTTGGTGGACAACTTGCAAATAACAATGAAGGATAAATTATTACTGTGTTAATGGTTGAAATGGAAACCAAGTATCCTATTTCTAAATGCTACATTCCTTATCATTACAGTTTGTAATTCATGCTTGCCATATTCATTGACTAGTCATGACCATTTCATCTGAAGTAAGATAATTATGATTTATGTATATGTCATGTCTGAAATTAATTTAAATAATTATTTATTTTTATGATTTTTGATCTTTTTGTTTGTGTTTTAAAATTGTCATAGTCTTCCAAATTCCTTCCTGAATAATGCAAGCATACTTCCTTGGGATTTATAAAAATATACCATGTTAAACCTTTAGGTAATAAGGCAAATTATGACAAAGTTATATCTGACAGAAGTAAACTTCTTCAGATATTTAAAATATATTATTGCAGCCCCAAAATCAGGGCACTAAGAAACCAAAAACAATGTACATGTATAATTTTGTGGGGATAGGAAGCATGAAACTACTGATTTATTTCACTTCTTCTATTTCTCACTCTTCTTTAATGCGCATTACCTTGTAATCTTCGTCCAAGGAGTATCTTGGGCAATTGTGATTACTTTCACTAATAATGTAATGGTGACACAGGTAGTCCAAAAATAATTTTATGCAGCAAATTTGGGCAATGTCTTTAGGAAACATTCACTTTGATCTACAGCAAATGTAACAGTTTATTTTAAATAAATTTAATTCAATTCATTTATTGAAGTGCTTGACAACAGTCAAATAAGGCCAATAACAGCCAAGCACTAAACCAGAGTGCAGGATAAAATATAATAAATAATTAAATTCATTTCAATACTTGCTCAATTTTATCACAATAAAATATTATTATTAAATGTTAAAATATTAAAATATTACAATTAACATTTAAAATATATTAAAATGATGCTCTCATTTCAATAATAATACAATAAAATTAATGTGGTCAATGATAAAGTTTATATACTCTTCTACTAAATGTGCTAGCACTCCTGCTTCATATTTGGAAAGTCCAAGGTTCAAACCTCAGTCTGGAGACAGGCTATCCTGACTGGTTTTTGTAACCATCTATAAGACTATTTGGCACCACAGTCCAGAAGACAACAATCGACATCTTCAACGTCATAAAAACTTCAAACCATTTACCACACCCTAACCATTAGCAGGATGCAATAAAATTTCCTTTGTAAAGGAGCTCCCTAGACCAAACATCTGACACAAACTAGGGTGCACTTACCTTTTCCAAGAGGTCTGCAGGAACAAGAAAGAATGACTATAAACATTAATTATAATACATAAATGTTGACAGCAAGAAATGTAACATGTAATAAAATATATTATGGGTGTATGAATATATGTATCAACTAGTTTACCATGGAATATAATATGAAGTTTACTAAATGCTTTTAGACAGGTGCATCTTACAAATGAACAGAATAACTCCTGATACCAAACTAACAATAAGACTGAAGATGGCCGTCTTCTGGGTTGTAGCGCCGTGTAGTCTGGCAGAAGTTTATCAACATTTCAGAGGTCCTTGCTGCCTCCATCATCAGGGTGATGAGTGGGTGTTTTAGAGGAGTATCACCCTGATCATGGAGGCAGCAAGGACCTCTGAAATGTTGATAAACTTCTGCCAGACTACACGGCGCTACGACCCAGAAGACGGCCACTTTCAGCCTCACTTCTGTGAAAACCTCAAATCCTACTTAATAATAAAGCTCCATTTAAAGATTGTTAACTGGCAAAAGAAGAGTCCATTCTCTACGGAAATTTTAAACTTTCTAAACACTTCTTTACATTTGAAATTTATTTCAAAAAGCACATTTTCTGCTCTATGTACTTCAACGACACCATTTAAGTTTAAAAACAGAGAAGAAACTTATCATGACAGTCAGTTATGGTCGCAACATTAAACTGTTTTTTCCTTTCAATACAACTCTACTCATAATATATGGATTTAATTATAAAAAGACTTTTAAAGT
>NW_019059813.1:876857-892617 GCF_000696155.1 Zootermopsis nevadensis
AATTGGAAAACGGCGTTTTCAAATGCTGTCATCAACTTATATATTTGGGCCGGACCGCAGCTAAAACACAATTTATTCTCAATTTTTATATTATAAGCATAGGACTGTTTCCAGGCAACCGAAAAAGTGTCAGTCACACATCAGAAGATATGTCTGTTTGGGAGTACAGAGGTATTCACGGCATTTCTGCGGAAGATCTCCTTATTACGTAGTACATGGTGAGAGTCATTCGGCCAGAAAATTATTTTTGATACCTAGCGCTTCAGATTCTAATACCAGAGTAGTGGTAAGATAATTAATAGTTTACTTAGTCAACTAGTTTACTATCTACTCAGCTGCACCGGTTATTCGCGACTGCCAGAATCAAACTAAAACTCGACACGTAATTTTAATTTAACTTAAATATAATAAGTACGTTTTTCATACCTGAAGTACAGCCTAATATTTATACCACAAATATTTAGTTATCAGAGCCTTGATGGGCATTAGCCTATATCGAAAACATTTTATACGAAGAAAAAGTGAAACTATAAGAACTTTGAGTCTTTATGCAAAGCAGAGTCTGCGTTGTCCAGTCTTGATATAATTTCATTAAAACTGGTTTTAGACTTTTGCGATAATTCACAGTGAATATGTGTCACACACGTCATCCCTGAAGATGGATGAAGCATGTTCCACCTCCGAAACGTTGGCAACACAGCCGATATCCACACTGTGCCAGCATCAGAAATCAGGACCATCATTAATTTGTTGGACTCACTGGATTCTTTACATGCCTAAAGCTGGGTCCACACAAGCGCGTTCTGCCGTAACGTTAACAGCGTATCGTAACAGAGAATGCGCGCATGTGTGGACGATTTTTTGCTCCTGGCGTGCCGGAACTAAAAGCTACTGTCGGTGTTTCAGCCACCGCCAAAAGATGTTTGTTACGCTACAGGTGAAAGCGTGGGCGTCGGCCAGAATGAGCGCCGTCTCGTCCTCAAAATCCCTCGTTGCATTACGCTGTTACGTTATGGCAGGGGTGGACCAGGCTCAGGGCCGACGGACAAGAAGAACAAATATAAAATAAACGAACTTTTACGTAATATTCCCACGTACTGAATTGGTACTCACATGTGTGGCGGTAGTTGGTACAGCCCCCTGCAACGATATGCCTTCACCAGTTCCCCAGAGTAGAGAGCCAACTTCTTGTAAGGGTTCACTGACACCAGCACATTCCCGATGTAAGTCTGTAATCAAAACACAGCAGAATATTATTAGTACTCATTTCGCGAAAGCGTTGCAGGAAATGATCTATGACCGATTAGGTCAACTCCAACGACAGGAAAAGAAATCTGACGATGAATGTTTCCCAGTTCGAAATTCACATAGCTACAGGATTCCCGTACAAGAAATTTAGTATTTCAGATCTGAATTTTGTATGCGATGTACCAAGAAAATACACTCTGACTTAAAAATAAATAACATAGTAGATATTTTTCATCTTTTGCATTCGTCAGATACTATAGAACAAATGGGAGTACAGTGGGACCGTAAATAAATTATTTATAGATTTCAAAACGCCTATGACTCTGTGAAGAGAAAAGTGCTATACAATATTCTTATTGAATTTGGTATACCAAAGAAGTTAGTGAGACTAATAAAAATGCGCTTAAATGAAGCCTGCAGGAAAATTCGTATAGGTAAATATTTATCTGAGTCATTTTCCATCAAGAACGGTCTGAAACAAGGAGATGCTTTGTCTCCCTTGCTCTTTAACTTTGCGCTAGAATATGCCATCAGGAAAGTGCAAGATAGGCAGGAGGGTTTGCAATTGAATGGGACACACCAGCTCCTGGCATATTCTCATGATGTTAATTTCTTGGGAGACGACATAAATACAATAATGACGAACACACAGACCTTTTGTTAGAGGCTAGTAGACAGGTGGGACTAGAAGTAAATTCAGAAGAAACTAAGTACACGTTAGTATCTCGTCAGCAGACAGGTAGTCAGAATTGTCTTAGGGTGGCTAATAAATCCTTTGAAAGTGTGACAAAGCTCAAATATTTGGGACCAACAATAACAAATCAAAATGACACTCGTGAGGACGTTAGGAGGAGACTAAATTCCGGAAATGCTTGCTACTTCTCAGTTCAAAATATTTTTTCTTCCCGTCTGATTTCTAAGAACCTGAAAATTAAGTATACAAAACAATAATTTTGCCTGTTGTTTTGTATGGGTGCGAAACACGGTCTCTCACTCAGAGGGAGGAACACAGATTGCAGGTGTTTGAAAATAGGGTGTTGAGGATATTTGGGCCTAGGAGAGAAGACGATGGGTTATGGAAAAAACTGCATAATGATGAACTTAAAATTTTTTACACCTCCCCAATTACTGTCAGGGTGATTAAGTCAAGAAGAATGAGATGGGCGGGGCATGTTGCGCGCATAAATGGTACAAAGGTATGAACCAGGTGTTGGTTGGGAAGCCTGACGGGAAGAGACCGCTGGGGAGACCTAGACGTAGATGGGAGGATAATGTCAAGCGGGATCTACGGGAGATAAAAGTTGAAGGAGACTGGTGATTGGTGGCCCAGGACTGGGTCCGGTGGAGGGTTTTGGTTAATTTGGTGATGAATCTTCGGGTTCTGTAAGCCATCTAGTTAGTTAGTTAGTCAGTAGATATTTTACCTTAATATGAACTTCAGCCCTCCTTTACCAATACGTAAACTGGTCGTACAATTACTGTCGTAGAATGTTATGAAATGTGGGAATGAGTAATCCAATTGAAAGATTATGACACGTCTCATATTATTGTACTCCTAGTAGCTTTATACTATAATATCTTAATTCATGAGTGAACATACAATTCGGAAGAAACAAGAAACCGTATACAGTTTTGGTGGTACCGATCATCGAAAATTACCGCTTGGAAGATAGACCAATAGAATAAAACTAAAGTGTATCCTGTTGAAACAACTCGCAGGCTTGATGTAGTAAGGTGAAGCGAAGCGGCTGAGAATAATGCTTATTAGTAACCTTTACCATGTTAGCTGTGCTAAACTCTCAGAAGGTAAATTTGCAAATACAGGCTACTCCTATAAAGTTTGTAAGCATTGCTGCTCATTGTGAGGATAATACGATACCATAATTAGGCTAAATTCACTTCGTGTGCAAAATGGTAAAGGTAAAGGTGGTAGATACAGTTACCACTATATTTAGACGCTGTTTCTATACAGTTCAGGCCTATATTTAAAGAGTCAACTGACGATGTTTGAGGTTCACTAGCATTATGTTACCTTTAACTCAAGACCACGAAAGAAATGGAATAATAAAGATGTCTATCTTCTGGGAAGTTGCGCCGCATAGTATCATAGAAATTTACCGATGTTTCACAGTCCTTACTCTCTTCATCATCAGTACGATGACGGCGGCAGTAAGCGCCTATGAAATGTCGGCCAGTTTCTACGTGATTCCACGGCGCATCATACGAGACGACAGATATCTTCACACTAGCCATCATGAGAACCTGACAACCGACAACGGAATAACAAATATTTCTTATTATCTATGATCTTCGGGGTTGTTGCGCCGTCTAGTATTCTGGCTGTGTGCCAACCTTGCAGAAGAACGTACTGCGTTCATCATAATAGGTTTCGCACTGGGTGATAGGCGTCACGCCTCACGGTTTGAGAAACAAACTAGGCGGTATCTTTCGACCATTTGGCACGGAGAGAGAAGAGTGTGTTAAAGAAAGACGGAGTGGGCTGAGGGGCTTGGAATGCAGGGCATACCGTTGTCGACTGGCACTTGGTTCTTAATGCTGTGTAAGGGCCCGAACGTTTTCTGTTCTTCCAACCCACCCCCACATACCGCCAAAACCATTCCTTCACCGCCGCTTATTCTAACTTTATTCAACTGTCATGACTCCGAAAGAAAAAGTGAGCCAAGTGATACTTATATTAATGACTATATTTGTAGAAAGGTTTATACTTTAGTTGAGTAACTAAAACAACTGCCTTATTAAAAACACTCAAAGTAAGGAATTTCCAAAACGTCGAATGTTGCATGTGTTGTAAATTGGTAGCATTTATCCGATTAGGAACTTATACGTTTTGTACTTAGTATATTTTGACGACAAGAATGAATGGCATAAGTACGATAAAATTCAGTTCAGCCATTTCAAAAAATACATATAATCTCAGCTGTTCCAAATAAGTTCCTATTTATTTAACGAAAACTAAGCGGCATACAGAAATTAAACTCACACTACTGCGAGAAGAACTTCAAAGCTTTCTTTGTAGAATGCGGGAGAAGTGACGTAACTCCAGCGATGGCCATTAAGAGAGCAACTGTAGCAGTAAAATGGCGACATAACCGGAGGGAGCTTTTTGTGTGCAAGAGTTCCATTCTAAAAAAATCTCTGACCACTTTTGGACGTGGGTTTCGGAGAAAGTTCCATTAATATCCTCCACGTGCTAATTCGATTAATTTGTTAATTTGAAACAACTCTCGTCGTCCGTGTTCATCCTAACGCACATGCTCACGATAGTTCAACTTGACAGCGACATTTCACAACGGAAATTAAATATTAGGCTTATCAGCTGCTTTAAATACAGAGAGGGCCCATTATCCGTGGCAAATGGAGGAAGCAGGGGCCCGGATAGCCAAGAAACACGGTTAATGCAAATTATATTGTATTTGAGTTATCATGATCCATGAAAGTAAAATAGGGACTTACTCATATCTGTACATAGAAACATAAGTACTCACATTGCAAAACACGCATAAAACACTAAATATTCTTAATTAATGTCTTTTATTTTGTTTGATTTTTCTGTTTGCCTATTTTGTTATTTTTCTTGTGCCCACGAATTTGTAAAACGTCAACATCATCAACGTCATATTGGTTTTTCATAAAGTAATGTTTCACCAATTGAGAGTTTCTCTGAAACTTACTTTACGAGATCACACTCTGAGACCACGGATAAAACTCCAATGATAATTCTGTGTATATTTTGTCACTGACTCCATCTACAGTAAACGATTCACTTCACTCCAACTTCATCACATTCTGACTTATATTAAATCCAGATTTTGGAAGATATAGGACAAGCAAATCCAAAGTAAGTTTCGTAAATATAATAGCCACCCATCTATCCCATTTAAATAACCACACGAACCTATCACATTAGTAACCGCGTCTGAGCCTGTGGAAGGACGAATAAACACATGGAAAGACTTAGAAGGATGTAAAACTCTTTCGGAACCACACTAATCAGTATAACAATTAATATATCGCAGTAGTCTACAGGCTGTAAGATCTGAGGTCTACATCTGTTTGAAGATCTCGTCTGGATTAGAATACTAGGTTGAAGTTGAAGAGACTCCTGATGCTTCAGAAAAGGCTATTGTGTGATATAGCTCCTACTCATTTTTGACCTCGGCACTAGATGGGGGTGAGTGGCCAGCATCACGTCCCGGCCGCGATCTACCCCCGCGGGAAAGGACCCTGATACCCATTGGATAGGAGGCTGGCTGGGGCCCAGAACCGGTCTGGACGCAGAGGCTAGAGGAACCCCGGTCACCCAGTCCGTAGTCAGTCACTATACTTACTGTGCTACGCCGGCTCACATGTTGGGATGATGCGGACCAAAATTCAAATTCACACACCAGCTCTCTGTGCCGACAAATACAAAGAAATATGCTATAAATCTTTGCTGTTTTCTAAAGCCGGCCATTCACGATCGCTCCATTCGTCCAAATGGCGCGGTGTCGCTCCAAAATTGTACTGTGAATGCGGAAACTCAAGTCCATTGGCGTGGCGCGGTGGGCTCGTCTGGATATTCTGTCGAGCCATAATCCATCCGATCGCTCCATCACTCCATCGCGCCATCGTATCGTGAGTGGCGGAAACGTGGTCCATTCTCATGCCAGTCTGCCACGAGCCTTCGTCCAGTCAAGTCGAAAGTTGCATAATGTCGGGGCGTGATTTCGTTATTGATGTTATTGATAAATATAGAGAGTTGCCATGTATTTTACAAATAAGTTAAAATATATTATGAGACATGTTTCGCCTCTTAAGTGGCATCATCAGTCATGTGATTCACGAACTAATTGAAACTAATTAAATGTAAAAAAATAATTACATTTAGAAACTAATTAAATTTTAACAAATATAGTAATAATCCTGACCTTACCTTAAGGTATCCTTTCAAACACTGCAGTATTGCCCTGCAAGTCTCGGGGATAATTACTCCTAAACGTTGTGGAGAAGTAGCTGTCACATACTTCAGTTCTTCATAGTTCATGCCTGAAGCCAAAAATCTCAAAGTCGCTGACAATCTTTCATGAGGACTGATGCATTGTCTCATATTCGTGTCCTGTTTTTGTATCACAGGCGTGACTAGCCCCAATAAGCGGAAATAAGCACACTCATCCATTCGTAAATAGTTTCTCCAGTCTGACGGCTCCAAACTCAGTTCACTAATTAAATTGACGTGACTTAAATTGCTTCTGTTTAAGAGCCATTGCTTTGACCACTTTCGTTTTGGTTTCCTCCTTTTAATATACAGGCATACTGCCGTAGCTAGTAACAATTCTTCGTCCATCGCAAACACCACGCACTTCACAGAGTGACAACAAACCGCGACTGGCGTGATGCGACCGTGAATGTAGTACCTCTTTGGACGACATCCGTTTGGACGTCATCCATTCGGATGTCATCCATCTGGAGCGATCGTGAATGGCGGCCTTAAGAATACTCGTATGCAAACCGCATTTCTCCTAAGGATATGCAATTGCATTACGAAACGGAGCTCATCAACCAGGAGTTATGACACACGAAAGATAACAGCGGGATATCAACAGACGGTCATTTCGGCATGAGAAGACAACGTAACACAGTTTGAAATGCACTGTCGGGAATAAATAACGAATTTATTCCATGACCTCAAGTGTTTCGGTCAGATAAAGATTCCTTTTACGATGCTGAAGTTTCAGTCTACTGTCTCAAGAGCGAATTTCACAACCTCAGAGAAAAAAGCCAGCAATCCTAGGGGTTGTAAGGAACTGTACAGAAGTCGACACATCTAAATCCTGTTCTTGCGTAAGGGGATACAGCGAGATCGTTTGCTGTATCACAGCTAGATGGTTACATGCGCAAGGTTCAAACTTGTCCCCTCGCTGCTCTTGCAGTTCAACAAGATGGACGACTGTCCATTTCCCCTTTACTTCCACACTCACAAAAACGAAGACCTAAAAGATGGAAGAAATTAAAGAAAGAGAAGTAACACAAAGGAAAGGGTGAAAAAGTGCCACTAGACAGTCAATTTGATAAAGAACACAGATACTTCAGACTGTAAAAAGGAGGGAGTAAAATGGGATATCCGAAGAGAATTTATCTCCCATACGTCATGTAGTCACAGGTCAGAGTGATTATAATACGTATAAAAAATGAAGGCAGAAGCGAATGAAATATTCTCGTACGTTAGGAATGTTTTAAAGTGGGGAGAGAATGGTGACTGGATAAAACATTCCGATATTTGAAGCCAGGCGTACATAACGTTTAATAATAAACTAGTAAATTACCCGACAAGAATGACAGAAAAAACGCAAAGTTGTAAATACAGTCATAAATATTATCCAATAAGGCCCAAAGTCCCTTAACACTATTACTATGGCAACGGTTATAACAACACACATATTCGTAAATATTATCGCTTAATAGTAAATGATCACCAAACAACCAATATTCGCTTATTACATATATAGGTCTTGGAGTATGAAAAAATGATTAAGACAGCAATCTTCAGATTCACCGCTGTGAAAACCTCAAATTCCACATGAAGAAACAATGTTGACATTGGTAGCGGCTATTATAAACTTGAACATTCTGCTGTCTAGAGAACTTGTTTGAGTCATGCATAACACAATTATAAATCGTATCCTCCGATTGCGTAAAATTGAGGGGAGCTGTATAAACGACATTTAATGTAGTCTATGCTTCTCAGGTTCAGTATATAGTTGCTCCAGACATTATGAAGTTAAAAAATTGTCATACGTCTTCTTTCCAAAACATCTACATGAGGGTTCCGAGTTATTTTGCGTTAACTGTGGAAATGACATCCTATCATGAGGGGAAAACATACATTACATATGTTTCGGAAAGTTTGCAGAATTTTCTCGGGCCAAAGAAGCCTGAAGCACGAGGGAAGCTTATGATATTATATCATGAAGATATTCCTAATTTTACATGTCACCCTTGTCATGATAGTGAAGTCTAAGAGACTGCGATGGGAAGAACGTATATACTCTAATGACGGAGACAGGTAAAGCATACAGAATTTCTGTGAGGAAACCTTTCGTGGAATGGTGACTTGAAAGACCGAAAAGAAAATAGGATGATGTTAACATAGAGATGAATCACATAGAGAGATGGGATGTGATGACGGAAGATGGAGCGACCTGACTCGAATCGTGACCAAGTATTAACGGCGATTGTCCGACTTACGCCAAAAACCGGCATATTAGACAAATGAAAGACTACCCAAGAGCAAATTTCCTGAAAATCAGTTTGGTGGTTGTCACATTCCAGTATACAGACAGACGGAGAAGCTAAGAGTCGCATTTTGCAACTTTTAGCTGTGAACGCGGTTGAAAAAGAATCAAATAATTAATAAGAAGTGAAACATAAAAGGAATAAGGGACGGTGAAATGGAAAGTTGTTGGAAAAGAGACAGAGGTTCGAGTGAGAAGGAACAAACAAAAAGAGAAAATTGAAGTGTCTGGACGGGAGCCAGTAGAGGCAGTCCGCATCAGGGAAAGCAGCTACAGAAGCGGGCGGTCCGGCCAAATGCAGAGAATGACCGTAGGACGAGAAACGACACCCGCGAGGCTCGCCGATTTCAAGATGAGAAACAAGAAGTTATAGAAAAAGAAAGACTCCCTCAGGTAGTTTTAAATGCACACCTCGTCTGTCATTTGGTACTATACATAATGGAGTCAATGTTGATCTTCTGGGTTTGGGTTGTGGCTCCGTATGGATTCGTAGGAACACACTGCCTCAATCTCTATGGCAGAGTCAGAAATAACATTTCCCTGTGCTTTATTAAAATATTTTTGGCAGCCATAAATGCCCAAATAAGGACTAAAGATTTTAAGAGGTACTTTGCATTATGTCCAAGTTTTTGAAAAACGATATTTTTGCAGATTTTGCTACAATTCAGCTTCATGTAAAGTAGAACAGCCTATACACTTAACTGCTACCAAACAAAATGAAATCACACTTACTTTTTCATATGAACCCCTAACATAAAATTTAATTAAAATCAGACGAACAGTCTCGGAGATGAAACATTCGGATGGACAGACAGCCAAAATCATCTATTATGCACAGACTTCGTGCAAAAAACGCATAACAAGAAACACAAACCGTTGTTACGAGTACAATTATTTCTATTCCGGGAACACCGTTGCATAGGACAACAAAGCACCTGGCAATGAAAGTTGCTATCTCCCGTTGCTTTATAAATATTTGGGTTTCCACGCGCATGGTTAATGCTGACAATTACTAACGCATCTACGCAATCCTTCTGAAGTAAGAAAGCGCAACAACCTTCGAAGAATAAGGCGACAAAATTTGTTTCTGTTCATATTCGGTAAGTGGCCGGTATCATAATGGACCTTGTTACATTTACCCTCACCCACTCGTAGGAACACTTAAAAGTGGAGCAGCTTAAATGGAATACACTTTCTTGGGAAAAAGCACGTTAGCTAAGCGGTAGAACGTCAGGTTTTTATGCATTACATTGCAAGATGCACTGTCTTAACAAGGAGTTTGTAATGGCTTTTTCTGGAAAAGTAAATCCCTACTTTAACCGGAAACCCAAAACACCTTCCTGGCTACCGACCCGTCGGAAGACGAACACTTGGGGCTAATCATCACAGACACAGCTAGACGTCTGTTTAGCAATCCCGAGTTCCGCTAATATGCTTCGAAAGTGGGCAATGTTCTGCACAATTATGTTCAGATCAAAAACAAAAGTACCGAATGATACTTCCTTTATCAACCGTCAATTTCACACCTAGTGATGGTAGCTGTAATTAGGTAGGGGCCGCGACATATAAGAGCAAAATTTCCAATCCTACTTTTCTTTCTTTAGTACTATCTGCACGTTGGAACAGAAATAACAAAAGAAATGTCACCACTCCTAGGCTCTGAGCCAAATTACATTACAGCATTCTGTACCAAACAGCCACAAGCCATTTTTTAGATATGTATTTTTTATTTCCATAAATCACAAGCAACTGTTTGTCGACAGTGTCAACTCAGAAAAAAGGGAAAAAATTAAAGATTAAGTACATAAATTTACTAATGGAGGGAACATTCACAGAATCCTTAATGACGTGGGCAAAATAAGTGCACCTTCTGGCGTGGTAGGAGCCCGTTATTTGAATGAGACATTTCCATGTACATGGGTCAGCATGAACACACACGTAAACACGTGACATTTCAGGTTCTCACGGCAGTGAATATGAAGATGCTGTCTTCTGGGTCACTGTGCCTCGTGTTCTGATAGAAGTCTGCCGACGTTCCAGAGGTGCTTGCTGCCTCCATCATTAGGGTGATGGCCCTGATAATATTTCATTATACACTTAAAATACTCATCATCAGGGCTGAATTTCCTTGTTATGCTGAGATACACCATCCATGGTTATTCGGTAGTATTAAAACTTCTATGCACAAGTCAAGAGAATAATAGCCTGGACAGGCTTAAGGGAACTACGTTCAAGAATGTTAATATTTTAAGGATTTTAGTGACATCAACACAAAAGTTTTATATAAGTATGTGAAGGAGTTTCTTGTCAAACCAATTTATAGAACAGACAATATTGAGGCACTGATGATAATTATTTTAGAATGGAAAAGCCTATGTTGACATAGTAAACAACGACAGTGAATTAATGTGGTTGGGCACTGAAGTATGCTGTATTATATAGGTACACGGAATGAAAGGTATTAAGAAGACCAATAAAATTCATTAAAACACACTAAATTCCAATACTGTAAGGGGATCTATTCTGTGAGAGAGTATTCATTTCTGGAATCGAAGTTGTTCGTTCCAATGCAAACTTATCGTTTGCCCGATGCGGACAGTTCTCAGTAAAGTTGATATGTGCCCTGTATCAACAATTCACATGACAAACGCTACAAAAAGTTTGAATTTATCTCAGTAACCTAGGTTTTAGCCACAGACTGATATGCCTTTCCATGTCATTTAAGACGAAATGAAGACGTTCAAGTTAAGGCAGGACAAAAGCATGGAAAAAGTATTTACACCAACTTTAGACGGCGCTACAGTAATCCAAATTCGTGACTCAAAGACAAGTTTTTGACAAATGTAATCTACCAATCTGATTCTGACTTTTTATTACCAAACAGGAGGCTATAATCAGAACGAGATAGAATTCGTCCATTTTAATTCAAAATATAGTTTAAAATATAGTTAAAAAAGAAAACAGTTCTCCGTTACAAATATCAGTCGGTTAGTTTAGGTTAGGGAAATACTGCTAACACTTAAAATCATATGAAAACCACAAATATGTAGGCAAAATGCAGAGTTACTGAATGTTATATTTGGTGGCACAATTATAGTAAACACTGTATTTTAAAGAATTAACTCCAGATATTTCTATCACGTAACGTAGAGTCTAAGTGTTCTGCCCGTCATAACTGCAGTGTCCTATGAATGACACGTGCTTACACATCTATCAAGTATGTTCTCCTAAAGTGATTTTATTTAGTTATCGTAGAATTTTCTACGGTTTTAAATGACACATGTTAATAACTACTTATGGATCTGCTTATATCACAGGGAAATTCTGAATTTCCACAAAAAAATAAAGGAAGGGAATGGTCAAGAAACTGGACCATTTTTTTCCGTCATCCCGCGGTGAACACTTGGACCGAAGTTACTGTGATCAGCACAGCGAATAAAACTAATTCCATCCACAGTTTGATAGATTTACATCTTTCCTATCTTCTGAAAGTGTTGGAGAAGACAGGTCTAGAAGAAATTATTCGAGTGGAATGATTCGAGAAAGAGAATATTGAAATGGCCTTCGATACACAAAAAATCAATGAGGATGCAGAAAAGCGGATTCACGACTATCGAATGTGCTTTGTAGCCTATAGCTCGTAAATGGCGTAGTGACCATACTGTAATTACTCATTTGTTTGAACTAATCCACGGGATAAAGCGAAATTCATATACGGAGAAGAGGATAACAGTTCAACAGCCTCACATCGTAGTCGAATACATGTACTCGGGTAGTGGTGTCAAAATATTCTGTGCAGATTTTCTATCCGTGGAGAGTAGTAGTTATTGTCCTCTTATATCACAGTGCATTTACATCACGCATACAATTCTTGGTAGCTGCATAAGAAGCGGGGAATGAAAGACCGTTTGGAATTTCATCGGAGAATAGTTAATGTGGTTCTGTCAGCGACAAATGTTAGGGCTAAAAATGGCTGTTGACGGAAACTCTAAGGCCTGAACTGAGGTTGTGAGGTATATGAAATGAGCACTTTGTGGGACCTCAGCAGCAGTAGAGAGATGGAGTGTCAACATTAACAATGAAGCACCGCGAAAACTTATAACCAGACACTGATTTCTGTTACTGAACCTGGGGGCAGGTAACGCAACTCGCTAACAGCGTCCTAGTATTCAGACCGATCAGGAACGCAATAAACTACATACAATGGCGATGCTCAAGGGCAGTAACTTCGCAAATACATATTATGGAAAATACATTTTCTGTAACACATGAGGACCACTTTTTTAAACACACGGGGTTGGTCAAGACGTACACGAAGAGAAAATTAAGTACATACTCACGTCTCATCACCATAACTAACCTCCTAGTAGCAGAACCCGCAGGTCCAACACCGACAACACCAAAGCCCGCCACCGGACACGACCCTCAGCCAACGCCATCCATTTTCCATCCTTACAGCCCACCTCCCTAAGATTCATCTTGATATTAGCAACCTCCCACGCAAGTCAGTATAAGCTGATGTTACTCACGTAGATGTGGTCCCGCTTGAAGCGCTGGTGCAGGTTTGCGATGAAGCTATCCTCTGTGAGGGGATCCATCAGCACCGAGTCCCAGGCGCCCACCTCCTGGTCCAGACTCAATACGTCCATCCCACCCCTGCAACAAAAACAGACATCACCATACAATCATATGACAGCAGTTACTTTTCTTCTCTCGGTCCAAGTAAGGCCTCCTAATGTCTAGCGTACTGCAAACATCGCCATGATTTCGATCTGTTTAAAATGATAAAATAAACCACGAGTAGAGCATTTGACTTGTCGTAAGTTTGGTGCGTTCTCAATTATTTGTTACTTTTCCTTTTTAAAAATAATTCACGAATATGTAGATACACTAAATAAACGAAATAAAATTTCATAAAGTACGAATATGCTGGTTTATTTGTGAACTCCCACTACATTTTCAACAGGGAGACAAATTACTTTAATCAATTATGAATGCCATACTTATTAATTAACTAAGGGTGCTAAATCATTACTACACAGTCCTTATACTTTAATTAAACATTTCCATTGTATAATTTAACAACAAAGCTATTTATTTAACTCTAGCAAAAGTAATCAAAGCGGCAGGTAAATCATCATATAATGAGATAAATAAATATTTACCTTTTATTTGGGCCACGGCGTACGTACGACGACAAGAATGAACAGTATACAGTACATTACAGTACACATTCATTAACAAAAAACTGAAGAAACTTCTGAGGAATCTTGTTCTTAATTAATTTCCACACATAATACCATCCCTTATTCTTCTGCCAAGATTAATCCCACACGTAGACTACAATAATGGTGATTAGTGCTTATTCCTACTAACCAAACCGTAGACAAAAGCTTGTTCAGTAGGCATTCTAATGGAAGTATCATGGTCGATGCGACTGGCTCTGGAAATCCTAAATATCTGTTTAGGTTATTTATAAGAGATGTCTCAATTAAACCGACAATAAACCCACATAAATAAACAATAAGGATGTACTTGGTTGTAACGCCGTGTAGACCCTTGGGTAGATACCACTGTTTCAGATAAACATACAGTATCAGGGCTGAAGATGGAAACGGCAGGCTTCTTCGAAACTTTGGTGTCTACACTGCACAAACAACCCCTCTCCATAACGATAAGCGATATGAATTGCTCTCGACACGTATCGCCTGCAACCGAGCGATAATTTTAAAAGCGATATCGCTGTCGTCCCGTTGAGAACACCTCACATTGTATTGCATGCTGTTTCTATAAGCAACATACATTGTCTATAGCCTGTTGCCCGATGCTAGTTGCTTCGTCGTGAACGCTCCGTAAGACGTACAGGGTATACACAAAAGAATGGTGCGGTTTCAAAAGTTAATAAAAAATTTATTTCTCACCTTACACAGGCACAACATCCGCCGTCAGCGGCGGCAACTGTTCAAGTTTCTCATGCGTTAATTACAATCCTTCAATGTCTGCACCCTGGGTCACACGACACACATCCACACGGTAATCAAACTCGTCCCAGACCCGGTGTAGCATGTCCTCTGTAATGACCTGCAGTGCATGCGTTATCCGATCACGAAGTTCATGGATGGACGTGGGCAATGGTGGTACATAAACGCTGTCTTTAACGAACTCCCAAAGAAAGAAATCGCACGGTGTAAGATCTGGCGAACGGGGTGGCCAAGGGACACCTCAAAACGGAGCACACAGAAAGCCTTCTCCTGCTGCAACGCCATCTTTGAAACTGGTCCCGCGGCCTCGCAGTAAGCATGAGAAGCGAACTGCTGGTAGCACAAGAGAAACTTGGACAGTTGCCGCCACTGACGGTGTATGTTGTGTCCGTGTAAGGTGAGAAATAATTTTTTTATTAACTTTTGAAACCGCACCATTCTTTTGTGTATACCCTGTATATGGAGAATAACGTTATTGGATCTTTGCGAAACGAAAAATGTGTTATGTCGACTAAATTAGCCAAGACTACGGTACAATCGCTGGGTCGTGTCGTGACATTTCTTGAACAAAATGAACAAGTATTAATTGCAAGGTTTCTGCAAGGTTTGTAGCAACGGTGATGGTTTCGGATTGTTGTTAAGTGTTTGAGTGGAAAATCAAGTCGGCGGCTCCAGTTCATTTCAGAAAAGCTAAACATCATTAATTGTAACACGCAGTACCGTAGTGAAAATTGCAATTTCTGAGGGATTTGCAAAGGAGAGACGGCTTTCATGCTGCGTCACCTGGTTGAAGTATTCGCAGAAGTGTAAT
The DNA here is from genome assembly GCF_000696155.1 of Zootermopsis nevadensis. The sequence goes on from NW_019059813.1 coordinate 892,190, forward strand.
TTTCTATGAACGCAGTAGACTTACGTTCTGAATAACCGTTACTAATACATTAGATTACTTCAGTTCATCACTAACCCCACGAGAAGCTGACAGTAGCTCGGATAGTCAAGAAATTCCTTGCCTTATGGAGACACATTAACCACAACCACCCTATTTGTTAAAAATTTTATTTTAATATTATCGTCCCGTCTACGCCTAGGTCCTTCAAGTGTTCTCTTTCCTTCACGTTTTCTGACTACAACTGTATACATGTCTCATTATCTTCATGCGTATTAAATGTCTCACCCATCTCATTCTCGTTGATGTTATCACCTTATTAACATTTGGTGAACATTACGAATTGTGAAGCTCTTCATTTTATTATTTTCTCCTGGCTCCTGCTACTTCTTCCCTCTTTGGTCCAAATATTATTCTCAAATACCCTCAAG
>NW_019059813.1:892636-941014 GCF_000696155.1 Zootermopsis nevadensis
ATTGCAGCCGAAACTGGTCTAATTTTTTTTAGGAATTCAGCCCATACCGCACACAAAACACAAACGTTCACAATTACAAATATTAGATGGTTTGCTGCTGTTCAAGTAAATAATCCCTGTTTAGGCTGAGAATCACTCAAAATCCATAAATTCAAACAAAACAAGACAAATTATAGTTCTCTGGGCCACATTAATTTCATATTCTGTCATGACGTGAATTGTTTGTGATGCTCTTAGCATGACAACGGTACAGATATTAACTATTTCTCTAGATCACATGTCAGTGCCCCCATATTCAGTTTTGTCGATCAGTTTAGTGACCACCTCGTTCAGAATGGATCACGGGCCTTTAATTCTCGCTAGAACGTTGTAAATTGGTCTCTTTAGCAACATATCTGGAACAGAATTCGGATCGATTCTGCTCTGGTGTAATGGTTAACAGAAGCGCTTTTCAGAGTGACGCTGCCTTCGTACAATGTAGATGTTTGTATTGATTGTATAGATTTTAGGTTCTTACAATATGCTACACGTCAGGGTTTCCCAAACTTTTTTGACGCAGGAGATTTGTTCAAATTCTATGCTCGTAAGCCGGATTATAAAAGCTGATATTTTTTTGATAATATACTAGCAGAATATACAAATTCGTATTATTTTAGCAATAAAAAGCGGTGTAATAAATGGGACAAATAATGATCCTTACGTGAAGTTATCAGATACTTTCAGTCTAGCCATTTCTTACCAGATCTGAATTGTAATCAGATACAAACGGAACGAAACAGTGGTACAAGAATATACGATTATACACTACAATGCGTAGCAGACATATTTGTAGGCATTTTGTCACATTAGTAATTCCTGAATACCTTAATTGTAACAGCAAAAATTACAGTTGTTTATGCAAATTATGACTATTTTTGGATTCTGATACCAAGTTTTAAATAAGTATACTTAGATTCTTATAATTTTTAAATAACTGTACTTTTGATAGCGAAATATGAAGACATGGCCTCAAAACATCTTTATTAGCTTATATAATAAGGAATATTTTTAGATTCAGTTTTCCATCGTGACCACTGAAGTGTAACATGTCTTATTTTTCTTTCTTCCTGTCGGAATACTAATATAAACAGTTTAAGTCGTTTAAGCTATAACAAGTAAATTTCACAAAGCCCTGAGGATAACCTCCTAAGGGTAACAGGTTATTTTATGTCATAATTCTTCTTCTTCTCCTTCTACGGCGAAACAGCCCGAAGTCGGGCTTGGCCTCCTCCCATATGGGAGGTTTCTTTGTCTTTGTAGTGTGCATTTATGAGTAGCGAGTAACAAGCCCGCTGCCTTTATGTCATAATTAGTTGCTTCTAAATCACATCTTTTGTTACCTTTGGCGACTGACCATCTACTGCAAATGTAATATGAGTACACATGGCTGGTACAGAAGTCGCCTTCTCATGCTAAGCAGTAAACCACACCGCCCAAATGATGTACCTAACAATACAGGCCAGTCACTGACCACTTCATTCACATGACGGGTTCTTATAGCTGTCTGCTTCATCTCCATAGAAACACAATAGCTCCGCTTTTACAGGGAAAAAATGCAAATTCCTTTCTTCTCTGTAGACGTACTTCCGGATCATTTACTACACTGCACAATGAGACTTGTTCACAGCACTAAATTATCTGGCACATGAAACCGAGAGGTTCAATGCCGTAACAACAAAAGCTTATCATCACTACTCATTGTTGAGATTATATTCTGACGTCAATTTAGGCGCCTCTGACAACAATTTGTGAGGGATTCTTGAGTCTTCAAACGTTTCTACTTTTACTAAATTTGAACCTAACACTTCTACCATTTCAGCGGTATTCCTTCTAACTTTTACTGAGTTTGCAGCATCTGCCCGTCTCTCCTAACATGATTGTACACTAGTGCTGAAAATTACTACCTCTGATTTAATCACGGTTGTCGGAAAATTACGAACAGTACAAATAAAATAATATTGCCATGAATTCAAGTTTAAGAATAAAATACAGACTTTGTCGCATACTGCATTATGTTACTTCAAAGTTTGGATATGCCTATACGCAATCTTAAATTCCTTCGTCTATTACCCTCGGCAAGCGAACCGCAGATTGACGACTTTGGTGACATTCGTTAAGTGATTACTAAAGAAAGTACTTACGCATAAGTTAACTGTAACAGTGTTTCTGGGAACAAACTCCACCAATAACAAGTTACACTGAAAATATGTATTTAGTTATTAATAGATGATAATGGCCGAAATAAAAGTTAGAGCCTTTGTAAATATAAGACTTTTATTTTACGCTCACCTTAAGTGACCATTTCTATGGACCCAATAATGATAGTCACATACCATAGTTCCATTTTTGACAAGCTGCAGTAAACATTTATTGCGTGTCTTATTTATGAAGACATTTTTTATTTTTGAGAATTAACCTTAAGAAATGTGTAAATTGTTTTGGGCTGAACAGTAATTTTCATGAGCGTTCATTATCATTATTAACTAAAAATAACTTTTACTAATAAACTTCTGTAAGTTCTGAATTATCAGTCACATCAATCCAGGCGCTGTCTCCGTCAATATTGATTTCCTTTAACAAGGCATCTGTACAGACAACTATACCCCACGCACCCCATTCCTTCACGTTTTGTGATTAAGACGGAGCGAACTCCCCTCCCTTCTCTTTGGCCCCTGTTGTTTTCGGTACCACCCTCACCGACCCTGTACACCCCTTCACATCCGCGTTCCCCATTCAAACTGACCCAAGCTATAATCCCCTTACACAAGCAGCGTCTAACCAGTGAGTGACTGCCATCAACGACCAGGACAAAAACACTCGAAAACGAAAATCTAATAATCTTCGTATCTCATGTATTCCGTTGGTATGGATAAGCACGTAGGTGCCCAGCCACGTTTTCATCATGTGTCATTACACAGTCTGTTGGGAAGCATTAACATGGCTTGAAGCGCCATGCAGTCTGGTAGAAGTTTACTAGCGTTTTAGAGGTCCTTGCTGTCTCCATCATTAGGACCTAAGGAGGCTGTCAGCCAACAGGTCACTGTACACTTCTCACCCTATCGACATGGACTTTATAGGTATCATCCAGATATATAAATGGTTTTTCCAGATTACAGCTTTTACTGAGTTAGGCTTCAATGCACGTGGAATTCTGTTTCTTCGGATCCTGTAACTGAATCTCTCCCACAGAGACCGAAACAAATTGGAGGGCATATGATGATATTCTGGGTTCTGAGTCTGAGCTGAAGGAGACGGTGTGATTTTCTAAAACTCTACTCTACCTACGAGTCTACAGGGCGCCAAACCGCAGAACATTAACATCAACTTCATCATCATCATCATCATCCTCACTGCCGCGAAAACTTGAAATCTCGATGGCATATGTTTAGGGATTGTTTTTCCCATCAGGGTCAAAACTGAACGGATTTACAATTACGTTACACAAACGCGGCTATAATGGGAAATACGACGAAATTTTAAAAGACGTATTAAATAAAAGAGCCACTACCAACGCAATTGTACCTCTTGTAGTACATGTACTTTGATGTTGCATAAAATATAATTTAAAATTTTCAAACTCTTTCTATACCTTAAAAATAAATTCATCCCTCTTTATAGGAAGAACTTTCATTCCTCGTTCTCATTAATGAAGAGACGAATCGTTGTTTCATATCACATTTGAAAACAATTTAAACTCTCTGAAGCTAAATGGAGCTGAATTCCTTCCGCCTTTGTCAAATCTCTGTCGTGGAGGGGGGAGCAGCAGAAAGAGAGGGTTGAAGGCACTAACAGGAGAATGTGACCCAGAAATTCAAAAACGCGGTGAGCAACCCACTCGAACCTTCTCACCTTCTACCCTGGGGTTCAAGGGGATGAAGGAGCCAGGGAGAACGGAAAGGGGTAGTTCTTATCCTTAATGACGTGTTAGTGATAATTAAGATCGATCCATCAATTCCATATCTCTCTAGCATTTCATAGAAAATTACATACACTGGAAAGATTACCTCTTAACCGAAGTATTGGTACGATAAAGACTATAAAATAAGACGGAAAATAGACAAACTGAACAGAGTAAGCAGTAAGAAAACGAGATGAGAAGTAAACGTACATTTGAAAGTCAAAAATCTAATTAATAACTTTGTATCTGATAGGCCAATATGAGCGCTACGATCACAGTAGCCTAGAGGCCTTGCAAATATTTCATATTATAGAGGTTCGTAGTATAGTTACTATTAAACATAAAGAGTTTCCTGACTCATAATTACAAAAACTGTCTTCTTAATTAATTTAAGACGCTATTTAATGGTTTACAATACGGTGTTAAATAAAGGCACATTTAAAAATGTCTAAATTTTTCCTCACAATTTCGACCTAACTTTGAACATTTTACAAATTAAAATAAGACTTTTAATAACATCAGTATCATATTATAATGTATTTACCTGTAACATATAATAATAGCACATTATAATATTCACAGGCGTATGACGTGTCAAAGTTGACGGAAATGGAATTACCTTCTGTTGCACAGGAATGTAATTTATTGAAGCACTGTGTTTGCAAATCGCATTGAAAGCACAACATTTATAACAAAAAAGAAAATATATTCACGGCGGCTGAAGCCAGATTCCTACCAAGCGCACCGACACATAAGCGACTACCGGACTCCAGACCCCAAGCGGAAGACGCGGACTGAACCACAGCCCACCACAGACGCCACCAATGTCTTACTTGATTCCTCCAAAATCAGAACGATCGCCCTGATGATGGAGGCAGCAAGGAAACATCTGAAACGTACGTACACTTCTACCATACTACACGAAGCAACAAAGCAGAAGACAGCCATCTTCATACTCGCTGCCGCGAGAACCTGAAATTTTGTGTCTTAACAATGCACCTCCGTTTCTCTACACACGCGCGCGCGCACGCACACGCCTACACACTCTCTCTCTCTCTCTCTCTCTCTTTTTGTAATTGCAAAGTTAAGTGAGGTTGTATCTGCGCTTAATTAAGGACCATTCCATGAAGACATGGGGGAGCGCACGTATCGCTCCAAGCGTTCTTAACTACACAAAGTTCCAAGTCATGAGCCCAGTGCGTTTTACGTTCGGTATCTACTTGATACAAGATTGGATGGACGTTCTGAAGAGATAAATACCTGCTACTGTCAAAAATGGAACCCCAATCATCCAGTAACTATACAATTTTTAAAAAAGAAACCATTTAACAATACATATCGAATACAAAAATGAATTCTGTGCAGAGAGAAAATCGTGAATATGCCACTGTTGATAATTAGCTCACCGATTTCAAGAAACAGCTCATTAATATTGGTACAAATCCTTTTAATTTCACGTACAAGTATCAATAACTGCAGCACAGAACTCAGAAAACCTTAGTTTAGGGACACACAAGTCGAGGTCTTATTGTTACACCAGCTGAAACCAGAGAGCTGAATATATAATTAGGCCCATATATTCAGAACGTTAAGACACAATAAATAAAAGCCTCTTTTAATAAACGTCGTCCTTCATAATTTTAACGACTGTAAATGAAGTAGTTGTTTAAAGGATTTAAAATTCTCAGTTTTGAGTCCTGGGAAGAAATGAGAAAACAGTTACGGAAAACCGTGAAGAAATAAATAAATGATATACAGCAATAAAAACGTTGATACTCCTTCAAAAATATAAAATTAATAGTAATATTAATTATTTTTCCCTTAAGTAATTAAAGGTAATTTTTATGGCACAAACTGCCCACATTTAAATCGTGGCCTCAGAATCGCAAAGCAATGCATATTAATTCCTACTTAATGGTCAGCTGTCGGACAGGAAATTAATGAACGTGGGTATATCCTAAGAACTCGTCTGATTGGAGTGGCAAAGTTAAGGGTAAACAGCGATAAGGGTAATGCACAAACAGTCTCGCCATCTTGCTAATGCGAAAATCCATATAACTCCCAACATCCAGTTTCACCGCTCAGTTTATTTCGTCTCAAAATTCCGATCCTCCGAGGGAAAAGACCGGGTACTTTCCCTAACTCCAATCTCTGTAATGCGCAGGATATACGCCACTGTTCGTTACACAAAGGTGTTTGTTATTATCAATCTACATGTTTAAATCTGTCAGATGTTATTTACAACTGTTTATACACTCTTGTGCGGACCAGTTTTACTGGCGTTAAGACAAATCAGAAGAAAATAACTCTTAATTAACGCCATATATGTCACAAATGTTACCCTCTCAATTTGCTAATCAGTATGCTGCTCTGGAACCTAAACGGTTCAACCCACTTGATATTCTAAACTCGTGAGAAAATATATTACAAATATTCAGTAAGAACGCAACTATGTCTCATCCACACTGATATATGAGAAAGGGTATGAGAACACAATATATGCTGCCCCGTTTAAAATACGTGGCAGTGGATGCATGACAAAATGTGTAAGACGGTCAAAGAAAGCTTCTCTCACACAGACTCTGTATTGCTTATTGTATTCCGTTTTATTTCATCTTATTACATTCAATACAGATTAATTTAATTTTTAGCAAGTAGTATATTCAACCCTTGGTATAACCGGCTAATTATGTGTTGTTATTTAAAACATATACCCGTACAAATTATGTCTGTTTTGCACGAGTGCAAAGCGAAAAACTGTGTTTCAAATTTCCTCAGTGGTGTTATAAATCCATTTGGAAGGCCTTAGATTGAGAGAAATTAAAGCAGAGTTGTGCCATATTCTAACTCTATTACGCCTCGTTGAACATGTTCGACTAGTACTCCCAAGGGATGCAACAGGCAACACTAGAAACATAATGTACAACTGGTCCACTGAAAGATGCGTTCGAATACTTGCGCTTACAGTGACAAAATACATTTAATCAGAGATTTCCACATGACAAACAAGCGCATACATTTACTAATATTAGTTATGTGAAGTGAATAATTTAATTTATAAATTAGCTTATCGCCTGCTATATATGCATTTTAACCCAATTTAGAACAGTGGCAACTGTATGAACTAATTACCACAACTGTCAAATGAACGATACTTGAGTAACCACAAAATGTGTGTATGTATATGTACACACACATAATTGTGTATATACATGATTATCCCAGCTTTACCAGCACAAAAAACGACTGTTTTCATTAGTACGTTCAACGAAGCCAGAAATGACGATAAAATGTGTTTCTTGAAGGTACAAGGCGCGTTTTAAAAATTATAAAGCTGGAGTGTTATTTCATTTCTGAAACAGACCAAAAACGACTGCAAGTACTTGATGGAAAAGAAATATAACCCAGAATGTTCATGCCACCGCAATGTCTGTGCCCTAAGAAAAAATTAAATTAAGCACAAATTTTGAACTAGTCCTATGTGTTATATAATTTCACTGTACCATATAATCATATTCCCACCCATTACGATTTCCTTCAAATACTGATGTGGCGTGAAGTGAGTTATATTCTCTTATGTAGAAGTCTGAAGACAGATTTAATCCCAGCTTTCAGAAAATTATCAGCTACTCAGTATCAAAATGTACACATGAAAATTCTCGTTTAAGGGGCTGCAACTTTGATATATGGCTCTATAAAACTATTTCATTTTTGTTATAAAATACCAATCAAGACTAGTAAAGTGCATCTGCAGAATGCTACATCGACTGGAAAGAAAAACACAGAAATTAAGTGGCAATGCCAGCATTAACTTGAATTTAGAAACAAAAAATCTGGTGACAATCCTTTGTTTTGAAATCCCGCAAGTTAAGTACTGCATCACAATAATGCTTTCAACCAACACCAAACCTTTACAAGTGAGTGCTCACTTCAAATTTCGGGACATGAATGACAGGGCTACATCCCCAAAGAAGGAATTGATCGGCGGACGTCTAAAAACAAGTGGAATCGTGGAAAGGATGAGTTTAATGCAGTTTAAAGATTAAAATGAATTAGGCTGCACATCCTCTGCTATCAAGGATCCGCCAATCGATTAAATCGGATAAGACAAGTAGGAGTAATTCACTGACAAGCCAAAAGAAAACAAGGTTATTTGCCTCCTGCTGTTTAAGATTACCTGACTCAATAACATAGCAGCCTGCTATTTCATGCCAAGAAAGATATACAGGTACACATTTGGAGTAATGTGTTCTCATCACACTAAGAAAGAATTACTATCTCATATTACGAACGACACTTTTCTTAATAAACGCACACAGCACAGTGAGGGAGTTGCCTTGTATGATATTAGCAACGCAAGGAAAAGCGTACTCCAGACCTACGAACTTGTTGGACAATTCGCCTCAGTATCTCCTGTTCAATACAAACGAAACCTCACACAGAAGCACTTCACTAACACTAATGTTTACCAGTTTGGGGCACGAAGGCTCAGCTATAAAGAGCATGAGCAAACGACCATGTGCGAATGCGCAATGTTAGGTGGTAAGGGGCTGATTTAGTTGAATTTGGTAACGCTGGGTTGGGTTGGGTGTTTCTCAGGACCACTTTCAGGCAGAACGACTACAGCGATCGACAGATTCGACGAGCTATCAACCATCCGGCGAGAGAGTTACTGCCCCCAGAGAAACCTGCCTCGGCCGTGAACACGACCGTCAACCGCATCAGCAGGCTGCTGTCCAGGCACAACATCAAGTCTGTGGGCCTGCCCCCCGAAGATCCCGGTGTCCTTCAGCCTGTGAAGGATGACTCGGGACTCAAGACTCCTCGAGCGTACAGCGTGTCCTGCAAGTGTGGTAAGTGTTAAGGTCTACATTGGGCAGACCTGCCGTTCTATTAAAACCAGTCAAGGAGCACCAGCGCCACATCCGGCTAGAGGAACCAGATAAAGCTGCCGAGGCCGAACACAGCATTCGACTCCCAAGACTCGACAACCCTGTCGACCAAATCCATATATATGGGCCGGATGATCAAGGAGGCCATCGATATCGAGCTACATCCAAACAACTTGAACAGGGAGGATGGACTTCGCCTAAACCGGTCATATAAGCCCCTTATCCACTCTCTCAGAGGACGTTGAAAGCATACCACACGGCACTGCCAGTCCCGCCCGGGCCACTAAGCCACTACACTGTTCTGAGAACACATACGGCCACTGCCAGTCCGTATTCCACTCTCCTTCTTCCTCATCACGTCCACCCACCTTCCATATGTCCGGCGATCCATATGCCAGACCCAGAGGGGCCCTTATAAGGGTCGACTTCTCGGAGCTCTCTCTTGGTCTTTTTCGACAGGTTGTGGCACATTCCCGATCCCATTGTTTTTCCAGGCCCTCGCCCAATTCTGATTCTAGTCCCCACTGTTTAGGTCAAGGGGATCTTCCTTGACTGTCACTCTCCCATGAATCAAACCGTTTCCACGCGCATCCTGATAATGGAGGCAGCAAGGACCTCTGAAACGTGACAAGTAGGAGTAATTCACTGACAAGCCAAAAGAAAACAAGGTTATTTGCCTCCTGCTGTTTAAGATTACCTGACTCAATAACATAGCAGCCTGCTATTTCATGCCAAGAAAGATATACAGGTACACATTTGGAGTAATGTGTTCTCATCACACTAAGAAAGAATTACTATCTCATATTACGAACGACACTTTTCTTAATAAACGCACACAGCACAGTGAGGGAGTTGCCTTGTATGATATTAGCAACGCAAGGAAAAGCGTACTCCAGACCTACGAACTTGTTGGACAATTCGCCTCAGTATCTCCTGTTCAATACAAACGAAACCTCACACAGAAGCACTTCACTAACACTAATGTTTACCAGTTTGGGGCACGAAGGCTCAGCTATAAAGAGCATGAGCAAACGACCATGTGCGAATGCGCAATGTTAGGTGGTAAGGGGCTGATTTAGTTGAATTTGGTAACGCTGGGTTGGGTTGGGTGTTTCTCAGGACCACTTTCAGGCAGAACGACTACAGCGATCGACAGATTCGACGAGCTATCAACCATCCGGCGAGAGAGTTACTGCCCCCAGAGAAACCTGCCTCGGCCGTGAACACGACCGTCAACCGCATCAGCAGGCTGCTGTCCAGGCACAACATCAAGTCTGTGGGCCTGCCCCCCGAAGATCCCGGTGTCCTTCAGCCTGTGAAGGATGACTCGGGACTCAAGACTCCTCGAGCGTACAGCGTGTCCTGCAAGTGTGGTAAGTGTTAAGGTCTACATTGGGCAGACCTGCCGTTCTATTAAAACCAGTCAAGGAGCACCAGCGCCACATCCGGCTAGAGGAACCAGATAAAGCTGCCGAGGCCGAACACAGCATTCGACTCCCAAGACTCGACAACCCTGTCGACCAAATCCATATATATGGGCCGGATGATCAAGGAGGCCATCGATATCGAGCTACATCCAAACAACTTGAACAGGGAGGATGGACTTCGCCTAAACCGGTCATATAAGCCCCTTATCCACTCTCTCAGAGGACGTTGAAAGCATACCACACGGCACTGCCAGTCCCGCCCGGGCCACTAAGCCACTACACTGTTCTGAGAACACATACGGCCACTGCCAGTCCGTATTCCACTCTCCTTCTTCCTCATCACGTCCACCCACCTTCCATATGTCCGGCGATCCATATGCCAGACCCAGAGGGGCCCTTATAAGGGTCGACTTCTCGGAGCTCTCTCTTGGTCTTTTTCGACAGGTTGTGGCACATTCCCGATCCCATTGTTTTTCCAGGCCCTCGCCCAATTCTGATTCTAGTCCCCACTGTTTAGGTCAAGGGGATCTTCCTTGACTGTCACTCTCCCATGAATCAAACCGTTTCCACGCGCATCCTGATAATGGAGGCAGCAAGGACCTCTGAAACGTTGGTAAACTTCTACCGGACCACACGGCGCAACAACCCAGAAGACAGCCATATCCATTTTAAAACTTGCTTTTCCATCACATATCTCCGCGGTAAATACGCGAAGAGCAGTGGCAAACTGCCCACGCAAGTTATATCTAGAGATGAACTACTCCACTTCTCCCCACAGTGATATATGTTCTACCCACACTCCATGCGTTCTCTCTCTCTCTCTCAGCGTAACGAGGAAAGCAAGGGGGGGGGGGGGGGACACAGCCACATCAATATAATCATGGAAGGCTTTTAAAAGCAACATAAGATAGGCCCCAAGATGATGCTCATGTGTACAGTACGCCAGTTACAAAATACAAACCTGGATGAAATGTTTAATCTAAAAGAGTGAAATTGTTCACATGTTTCCGAAATTTCCATTCCAGTTGGAGGATTCATCATTCTTGTACTAGTGTAAATCTGACATTCTAATGCCTCGTGGAAATAAAAGGGGTGTAGTACTACGCAATGTCATACCAAAATTGTTTTGAAATGCTTCGAAATTTCGAAATGTAATCGTAGCCTACTTCAGGATTCGCTCCTGGCAAGGCATAAGGTTCTACTGATTGCATAGGGAAGAGCCCTTCTTGATTATCTCATAATCGTACAATCAGGAAATTCCCCATCTTTCATGAAACCCGAAGTTTAATTTCCGTGTTCACAAAACTCGCCATGAGTACCGATCCTGAGCCAGATGAATCCATTCTTTCCCCCACCACACTCAATTTCCCTAGTACCCAATTTAATAGCTATACCTAGGTCTTGTTAAGAGGTTTATTTTCAATATAACCTCTGTAGCTAAATGAGTGTTGGAACCTATTTAACAACTTATCAGTGATTGTCCATTGAAGACGAAGAAGAAGACAGAAGGTCAAACTATGTTCAGTCCATGTACTGTTTTAACTTATAATATTAATTTATGCACATGGTTGGAATGTAATAATATGGCAGTTGTGTGTGACTGGTGTTTATAAACCAAATCAAGATGTTTTAACACGCAAAACAATTTCACAAATGCACTTCATTAAACCTTTAAAGTACGAAGTTCATTTAAATGACATTTAAAATTTCAGTTCCTACTTAAAAGAGAGCACAATGCATTTCTATTATAAAGATAAAATCATTAATATTGTTCGGTGAAATATTCGCTGTGGATTCTGAGAATCATACAAACCCCATACGCGGGTACAGTCCGTGAATAAAATGCAGTTACTGAATGTCAAAGCAAGCGGTATAAGCGGTATATGCGGTTGGATGGCTGTCTTCTTAAGTCGAAAATATGGTTAGCATTGTGTTTTAAAAGGTTAAATACTAAATCTCTTAGCTACACATGTATAATGCGTAGGTTTCAGGTTCTCAGGGCGGCTGAGTAGGAAGACATCCATCTTCATAAGTAACGTGGATTGATATGCTCTTGAGAAAAAAGTTAATAAAAATCAGAAAAATATTCTGATAAAAATGGCGGTTTAAATAAAAAAACATAAAAATAAAGGAAGCAAATTAAAAAAAATTGTTTTTTTTGTATACTAGCTGTTCATTTCTTCAAACATCATTCTTAATAAAGACATTTAAAATTCTTGTAAAGACGTCATATAATCTCTTGGGCGAAGAACAATTATAATTAAATAATCTACTGAGACGGAAGCTCGTATGGACAATTTTAACAATTCAATTCATTCCTCAAAGAAATTACTTCTATTACTTCTATTACTTCGACCATTTGATTAATGCCATCTGAAGAAATAATCGCAGTTTAATCTGAGAGTCATACGAAATCCATAAATAAACTCTGTGGGGAAAATGAATATTAAAGCGAGTGGGACTAAGCTCTAGTACAATAGGTACGTAATTCTTCATGATTTTCTTTTCTGAATCCAACTGTACTCTGACACACAGTAATTAGGAACATTTACAAGAAACTTAAAAGTTGTATGTATATTAGCTGTGATGCTTTTAAGCGTATTCGAAGTTAAGTGCGCACCCTGTTGAAAGTACACCATAAGGCGGGTACCATCTGTTTCTACCTGTTTCTGTCTCACATAAATTGACATGTTCCCTTTTGCAGTTCGCTACGTTATACACCGAGAAGTTATTAACCCTGTGGCGGTAAGTTAAATTAAGATGTGGCTTGTGGAAAGACAATATCTTCCCCTCTAAGCATAATTTTGAATCAACTTTATCGGAAGGTGGAGCCCTACTGCGCTAGGTTACTCAACTACACAGCTCCATACAGAAGCTTAAGTAATTCGTAAAGAAAAAAGAATTCATATATTTTTTCTTTTGAATTTTGTTATGGGTCTATTACAAATGTATACAAAACGTATGTGTGTGTTCCGTCACTCACAACAAATTCCTTGAGTAAGAGTATTCTAAGCTGTATGTTTCGATCGTACAAAATCATCATTACGCTCTGATGACAGGATACATACACTTCTTTATATATATTTGTATAAAGCATCTGTCGAGCCATGCGTAATGTCCAAGCTCGTTTACCAACATTAAACCACATTGGGTACGTAAATGAAATTCAAATAAATTTCTGAACCCTATAGTTTATAGATCTGTCTGCTATTATTCTCGAGAGAAATATTAAGACTAATTTTCACACCTGGTCGGAACCATTTCATTGTCATGAATAAATGTAGATCTGACTCCAGATCCATTACAATTTCATTAGAAAACGACACAGAAAATTCAAGTGATAACTTCTTTCTTAATTCATCAAAACTGGGATAGGCAAAAAGAGATATTCATTTCATATTGAGGATTCTAAGAAGTCTCAAAGAAGAGCTTCCCTCGGAAGCAGTTAGTTATACAAGTTTTAATAGAAGTACGGTTCGATTACATCAAGCAAAAAAAAACATACAGTTTTGTACTACCTCGAAGATGGCGCAAGCGTTGAAAATTACTGCACTAACTGAGAGCCAGTCTGTGGGGTGTGGAACTTGGGTTTAGGGTTTGCGGTTATGTCAGTTGTGCTTGTGCTATAGAAAGGTTTGATGATTGGGTGAGGAGTCAGAAAACTGGGAAACCGGTTTATGGATTAAATTAGACGGCTGCTGTATTGGAAGTTTAAGGTTAGATGAATAAACATTAAAGCAACTTTTCTTTAAGAAATCTGTTTCAAGGTTGAAGATTAGGACAAGGATCAATCCTGTAGCCACTGTAAACTATGATAATTTGCCACAGCATCAGATCTAAATTTATTACGACATTATGATCCAAGATGCAAGAATACAAATTTCTATGAAATGTTTTGGTTACATTATAAGACTGTATTGTTTCTGTGAAAAATGGGAAGACAAGTGACGAACTTGAAGCCAGTGACTCACAAAATAATGGTGACGACTCCCGTGAAGTATTAGTACCAAAATTGAGCAAAGTGCTAGAAACCATTAATGAAGCGATGAAATGGTTAGAACGACAGACTGACAGTGAGTATCTTCATTTGCTGCGTCTGGTTAATATTAAGCAGTATGTTCTGAAAAGACGCGGTCATCAGTTTCAACAAACTACATTACGTAACTATTTTCGTAAGGAGGCATAAATGTTAAGCAATTTAGCGTGGTCTGTGCCAGTGACATTGGTGAAACATAAGTTTGAAATGCACCTTAAATTTCACGTATTTTAGTCACTGGATAACTATACATAATATCAGATAAATGTCAATTTAAAATATAACGCTGGTACTGAAGCTGTCCCCCAAAACCCGCGTTATATCGAGGTTACACTCTTATATGTTGATGTGGAAAAAATTTGTAGGATTTTAGGTTTTCACGGAGGTAAGTCTGAAGACAGCCATCTTTGGAAAAACCTTGGTATCTTGGTCTGTTACCCCTGTAGCGACAATCAAAATCGTAAGACGAGCCTACCATCAGTTCGAATGTTTGTTTACAGAGTTCAGAATATTACCTCTTCTTTTTAGGGTTCAGGGAACTTTGGGAGATATCTGGACCACAATCGCGGAGTGAATATTAATGTTAAAGTGGGAAATAGCGACATGCAGTCACTAGACACGTGAACATCTTAGATTGTAAAAGGGAGACAACAGAAAGTGAAAAACGGGTAGTGTCTTCTGATTTGACATATCAGTCCTGTAGTAAGTTTTACTATCTGCAGGACTGACAAACATCAATGTGTGGCTCTCGCCCGAGTCTATGTACAGTTCAGTAGTCCTCAACCACAACAAGTTCACTTGGAACACAGCAGGGGATCGACCCTTCCTTCATAGTCCATGTAAACGATAGTGCTACTTAAATATGTATAGCACAGCACTCTCCCCCTCCATAAAACTGCAGTCGAAGGTTGAAATTTGATGCCACTTTATAGCGAATGTTTCTCCGATACTGCCAGCGTCCCCCCCTGTATCAATAAAGAGCTCAAGAAAATTATTTTACCACACCTTTGCTGTTTACTCCAAGTTACAAGCCCAGATTTTTGGAATGAAAGTACTATAAATTCTTGGCATATTTTATTTTAACTTGACATTTAAAGTCATACGTCGTGGTTAATTAATTTCGTTAACATTCATACATGTAATGAATTCACGATCACAGAATTCTCGACGCGAAGCTTACAATTTGTTTACAATATATTTTTCTTCGTATTATTATTATTATTAAAAAATAAATAAAGTGCACAATAAATTCCCAATTTCTATAATTGGTTTCTCCAATTTTATATTTACGTAATTCTGATTTAATTTTCAGTTGTTTAAATTTTATAACATTTTATTCCAGATAATAGCTCGATACTGTGTTTCTTAATAATGTTTTCAAAGGGCAATACAAATTACCATTGCATCATGGGCACCGTTGGTATTCGCATATCCACAAGGCAAATAAGAGAATGTTCTACCTTCAGCGTGAGCAGTGCATTCAGGCGCATGTAAAGTTTCGTAAATATCTTCCAAAGAACTCGAAAGGCGCAGGCCTACATTAACGGAAAATTAATGACTCCCTAGGCGTAGACGGCAGTTAAAATGGCTTACAGAAACACGGAGTTAAAATACGGAATAAATTGAAATGGCTCAGGATAAGGTCCGTTGGAAGACTTGACGTGAACAAGTTAATGCACATTCACGTTACAAAAAAAATAGCAAATTTCTTAACTAGTTACTTAGGTAGTCGGTCAGTCAGTGTGCCTGTTATTTAATAAGTAGTTAGTTGAGGGCTAACCAACTCTGAAGCTACAATATCTAAAACTGCGGTAGTCAAAACCGTCGATGTGAGTCAAAACTCAATTCTATTCATAAAGTGTAGGCTAAGGCTGCAAGTATAACATTTCATCAACAAATGTTCATCCAAAGTGACATTAGTGTCACATGCATACAGATGATAATGACGATAACCCAGTTTCCGAAACGTGACTAAACCTAATTTAAGAATAAAACAATAAACAGTTCGTTGGAAGTGTGGGTTAATCTGCTGAAACTATTTTCGGACAGAATTCAGACAATTGCATTTAATTCGTGGATTCCATCGAACGGACGAAATAACAGCGATCAGAAAACATACTTTTCGATATCAACAAACGCACAAAACATATTACACTCAATTTACATCGCTGACCTGAATAATATAATTCTGATAAAGACGTGGCTTATTTTTCTCTAGTTCAAGAAAAAGGTTGACAGAATTTTCAGTGTCAACAGTGACTCTAATTAGGTACAGCTTACTCAAGAATGGCAATAAAAGTGGGTCCCTTCCGTGGCAGTGGGTCTAAACGTTCTGGAGATTTAACGTCAGCAGTAGAAGACACGGGTAACCTTAAAAGCCACATTTCTATAGGGACAATGACTGGTTTTCCCTGTGAAAAAAAATAAACTTGGAAGCAGCACATACATTAAGATAACTATAGGAACAGAGGAAACCATAGGACTTAACATTTCCAAAGAATACGCCAACTCGGATGTAAAATGACACGGGAATTTAAAATCCAAGCAATAAAGTGTAATAAGAAAAATTAAATTTTGAACACGAATACAGCTAGTTGTGCTCATAGCAGCTAAACTGGCTAAGCCAAGGACCATGCGGTTAGTTGCTGTCTTCTCAACGCGGAGCCCCATGTTTGTTCCCAAGTCAGTCCATGCGAGATCTGTGGCGGAAAAAGTAACACTTGGATAAGTTATTCTTCGAGATATTCAGTTTTTCGTTGTCAGTATCACTCCATCGCTCCATATTCATTCATGTATCAGAGCGTTAGCAGCTGCAGTTCCACAGAGACTGTCTTATCCCTACGAATCAATAAAAGGAATAACTAAGATAAGTTAAGGATAAAACTGAAACAGCATGGTTTGCGACGCGTTATCATAGCAAAGAAACAAATGCCAACTACTTTCACTCAGCATAAAAGACGAGAAAGAGAAATAATAATAATAATTACTTCTGACTCAAAATTCCCTTATTGAATGAATTAACAAACTTACACTAAGCTAACTGGCTTTCGCCAACAACACACAAACGGAAAGCTTACGAATCTCTTACTTAGATTTTATTTAACACTGAGATGTTTCTGCTGACGAAATTTTCTGCAGTGTTTTACCGTATAGCCTGGTAGATACAGACCGAAGTTACAGAGAAGTTTACTGTCTCCATCATCAGGGGAGAATGATGGAAGAAGCATGCTCGTCTGGAACTTTGGTCAGAAACATCCCAGAGGACAGCCGTCTTCATACTCGTCGCCGTGAGAACCTCAAATCTCACGTTTACACGTCTATTGATCAAGACCGAAATTCAATGGGATTTAATTATAAACGTTTCGGCAAAATGTGACTACTACGAACATTCCACAAACAAAACGAACAATCACTATAACAAAAGTACTACTGTCTTTCAGTGCGGTACTAATTCTTAAGTGACACTATTAAAACATTAATAATACCGAGTTAGCTACGAGGTGCTACCGGAAAGTTTCAAGACTGTGTCAATAGAGGGCGAACCGGATGTAGTACGAGCTTCTGACTTTAGGGGGTGCGGCCTACATTCATAGTGAATCAGTGTGCCAGCCGGCATCATCGAATTAGCATTTGTTTTTTAGTTACGGGCGTTTTGGTAGTGCATTACACCGACCCTCCTGCGATTTCGGAATGGCGTGTGCATCAAATTTTGCCAAAGACTCGCCAAAACGGCTACGGAAACCTATGAAATGCTAAAGCAAGCATTTGGGGAGTCCGCAATGGGTCGTGCACAAACTTTTGTGTGGCATTCACGTTTTAAAAATGGCCGAACCTCTGGCGATGATGACGAGCGTTCTGGACGACCATCTCCGAGCACAACGCCCGAAAATGTTACGAAGAGTCGGCAGGCCATTCACGAAGATCGACGTCGTACCATCAACGACTTGTGCGACATTGTTGGGATAGGCTATGGGACCGGTCAGCTGATTCTAAAGGAAGAACTCCACATGCGAAACCAAGGCTCCTGTCTGAGGACCAGAAGCAGAATCGACTTCTCGTTAGTCAGGAGCTCAAAGATCTTGCAAGAACCGACCCAAACTTCCTTTCTAAGCATGAATTTAATACCTGAGATAAGTGTAAGGGTTTTTATAGGCGCAGTCTTAAAACTTTCCGATCGCACCTCGTATTTTCGCAAGGAGAATGGAGACAATATCCACTCGATATAGGCTAACAGATTAGAACAGTTTCCATTTCTTAAACAGCATGCAGCCAATAATCAAGGGCAATTTAAAAGCTATATGCCAACTGACAACCTTAAGACAACAACTTCTTAAACATAAAACAGAGAAATACCTATGATCGGGCTAGAAAGAAAGCAAAATATTATAGCTAATGGAAAAATGTATTTTATTACAATTAAGATAAAGCTTGATGTTTCCCATATATAAATTCCTATCATTCTTACAACATTAGTTTTACGTTACTCTGCAGTTGATAAAGCGTCAAGTAAAGAAACTAACTAATATCGTGCGTCGATCTCAATATAGAACTAGCTTCAACTAGACGTTTCTCACTAAAATAACACGCTTTTTTAAGAGCTGTGAACACATAAAACACCTCATCTTGTGTCATTTAAATGGTAGAAACTCCCGATGTTCAAGTGAAAGTCGCCAAATCCTCTCCACATCCCCACCCTACCCCCGTCCCGAAGGCGTCCGCCCGTATTTTTTTTTAGTTTATATACCCTTAAGAATCTTAAAGAAGAATACTCTGACAAATAAGCATATTGTTAGAACTGTAATACCATATTCAGCATCCAGATACACAATTATGTCTCGGAAATCTGTTTCATGCAAAGTAAATGCTGGGTAATTTTAAATTTTAAATGCGTGTCAAGGTACAAGGCACAAGCTTTCATATTTAAAAACAAAACCATTAGGATGTTCTATAAACGGCACTGCCGGGCAGTACGTAATCTGACTATTAAAACTCACATCACTGAAGTTAAATTTTATACACGTTTGAAATAACATTATAACAAGACTACAGAATTGCAGTATTATTAACAATAAAGCTCAAATTAAAAAAGCAATACTTTCCAAAGCTCTGATTGTTAATTACATTTCCCAATCCCAACTTT
The DNA here is from genome assembly GCF_000696155.1 of Zootermopsis nevadensis. The sequence goes on from NW_019059813.1 coordinate 912,069, forward strand.
AATTCTAAAAGCCACTCACATCTCAACGCATTAATGAACCAGAATCTTGCCTACCACAGGAGCATATTCTTAAAGTTATGCACGATGAAGAAATATATAAAAAAGTTCTAAAATTCAGTCCTTGCTGAAGAAAAGTTCAACCTTTAAAACCGATCTCAGGAAGATGGGGTCTGGGGGTGTAGATTGGACTCATATGGCTCGGGACAGGGACTCGTGGCGGGCTCTTGCGAGCACAGTAATAAAATTTCAGATTCCTTGCTTCTCAAGAAGAGCTCTACTTCATATGGTTAGAGTTCAACCATTCGTTCTGTATTTCTAAATAAGGTTTATGTGCACATATGCAAATATACACACAGGGTTTATACAATGACATAAAAAGCAAATAAAGTTCCATTTTAAATACTGTCGCCGCCTTGCAATATAAAATCTACAGACAGTGCAACTAAGACATTCGAAAACATACAGTTGGGCCAAGCACTTTAGGTTTATGCATCTGCCATATGGTTCGTCAAGAAACAACAATACGAAAAAAAGTGTTGTTTCACGAAAACACAGTATGCAAATGAGAGAGGAGCATTCGACTTCCTGTTCGCGATTTGTAAATAGTTTGAAAGGAAAATAATTTCACCACTTATTTGAAGATGACAGACCCCACTTCAATTTTAATATTAAAATATTAATATTAAAATTGCCTCAAACATTGTAAAATTATCCTACATGTCTGCGTTGTAATTAATCAATCACTGTCACAAACCTTCAAGGGTCAAAACTGCCCACGCCTATCAAATGGTTGGTTAACGAACAAGTAATAAGGACAAGATTTGAGGTTCTTATGGCGTTGAGCAAGAAGATGGCTGTCTTCTGGGTTGGTATACCGTATAAAACTTTTCCGACGTTCCATACGTGCTTACTGCTTCCATCATCAGTAGATCGCGCTGATAATAGCGTTAAATCTCGCATGGTTTGTCACCCGTGTCACAAGGCTTTATTAATAATTAAATTTATGAATTATATGCAAATAATACATAAAAATTATCCTTCCCTTTATTAAATTTTTTCTGGCTGAACTGACTGAACTCCCGCACTGCGTCACAACAAACACTGGCGTTCGGAATGGTAGTGTTACGCGCTGAAACCGAACGATATTTTATAAAACGTTATTCCATTAGTAGACTTGTACAATTAATATATTTTATTCAAACAAACGGGGAATAATGAGTAGACATGACAATTGTTCAGTGGATAGCAACAAGTAGCTTTATGCTTCTCACAACTTCTGTAACACAGAAATAGTTTCAACTGTGTGTCGCCGACCCGGAGAAGAGAAAAGTAGTCTCAAGGGAGAATATCATCTGATTCGAGCAGAACTTGTAATGTACGAGATGGTAACTGGAGAAGGAAACCGTTAAAATCGCTATCAGAAATCTGACAATAGCTCTGCACGATATTTGCTTTTAAACAGAATTCTTATTTTTAAAATAGAAACTGCTCCTAAAATATAAATATAATAAGATAAAATCTATTTGTATATATGTATTGTATTATCATGACTTAGTCAACATCATATTATCATCTGGCAAACTTACGAATAAATGGAGTGTAATAAAGATGTATGTAAAAAATTAAAATAATGTTGAGGCTTTCGAGAAAACAACCCGAAATAAACATATGCTTGCGTAGTCCCTACCAATCACTGCTTGTTTCCAAAACGAAAGATCCATTTGGAGAAAAGCAGTCGCAGATACCAGAAGAGGTGAAGGTTCTTTTAAACTACATTTGTAAGCAGATCGCACGAAAGGGCCCGTAACAGAGGAACGGCCGCTTGCTGGAACAACCTCGCAGGGAAAGGAATCTACTTCGAAGTCTGCGTCACTGGAGGCAAAGCCTATGGCAAGGAGGGGCACGCGACCCACACACTAAGATATGAGACATACATCACGAAACTTAATAAATTATGCACCAAAATAAAATGTTCTTAACAGACAACATAAAATACAAACTATTTTGTTTCAGTAATAAGTCACTTGCCAATCTACAGACCCATACCGTAATTTATTACCAACGACTTTAAATACGAAAGAGGAATATCAAGGAAGTTCAAAGTATACCGTCTTCCCTTAATCATACTCCCTTTCAAGATGGCCTACACCGAATGTGAGACATATTTTCTAACGTATAGAACTCGTCAACAGCTACTGTTACCTTAATTACGAGATTCTCTTGAATAAAAAAAAACCTCTAGATTTTCTACGATGTCCTAAAATCATATAAGAATTGCAGACTTCAGAAAGTCACTTATCTGAGCGTTCAGTATGTCAAGTGTATTTCCCGTCCTGAACATTACACTCTACAAAGTGACCTTATTGAATCAGTGCAATTAAATTTATGCTAATGATTTATAATTATTAAAAATTAAGATTCCACTGGACACTTGATCCGCATAAAATTGTCGCCGTTTATTTTTAAAAACGAATTTACAGTGCCCTAAAAAACAAACTTATAAAATGTAATAACCTGGACGTATTCAGTCTCGCAACGGTCCCCATGTATCAGACAGATAAGCCGCATCTGGAAGTCCTGAAGTAAAACACGTAATGGTGACGGAGCAACGCACATGGGAGAAAGTTCATACACTACCCAACGGAACAAACTCTGACGAGTAGCATGCCACGGAAACAACGCGAACTAAGCAAAGGCCCAGAGTTGCCACACAAGCACCGAGACCTTATAGTTGAAATTCAATACGTCTATAAGTGTAAGATCTGGAATAAAAAAAAATTTAGGAAATAAATCAAAATGTCTTCTATTTAAAACTACAATTTCGGAAAAAAATTAATAACCTCTTGGCCTATGCAATGATGTGATGCTGCTTTTATTACTGAATACATTTCAAATGTAAATTTAGAAAAATCATTTTTCCAGTACGTCATGTTTCAAATGGAACCTGTAATACCGGAAATGTTTTTTTTCATACCCGTTACTTGTATAAAACATAGCATATTAAAAAACATTAAATCATTTCATTTGCGCCCAGAGCAGCATTGAAAATTGTTATACATGCGCGGAAGAATTCCGTAACAAGGTAGCCTGTGTTGTGCGTCGCAAAAACAAAGGCAAGGAAGGTTTGAGGTTTTCACGGCGGTGAAGACGATGATAATGATATTATTTGGTTTTGGCGCCGTGTGGACTGGTCGATAGATACCGCCATTTCGGAGATACGTACTGCCTACATCTTCAGGGCTGCCAACATTACGCAGTAACGTTGGCATTTACCGATCAGTACACACGACGCCAAAACCAAAGAAAAACATCATCATGAAAGGCTCACGAATGCTACTGTCACTTTCATATACTGGGCTGCAAGCAGCGAGGTTTGTGCGTTGTACGGTGCTCCAGAAGACGCGGTGCTCTGCAGCAGCGGCCCCCAACGCGGTGCCCGCGGGCGCCACGGCGCCCGCCAAGGCTTTTTTTGGGTGCGCGCGTTGTTACGGAAAGAGGTTATACTGAATAATGAAGGCCGTTCAACCATGAACATTATAAAATCAAACCACAGTTCTCGACTTACTGACGCCCATCTTGACGATTGTTTGCGAGCTGCAACATCATCCTACACTCCCAAATTTGAAAAACTGGCCGATGAAATGCAGTGCCAAACATCACACTAACTTCCCACTTGAGTAATAATAATTGTACTTATAAAACTACGTATTTTTGATAGCATGGTTTCTTGTATCATTAAATGTCGTGTTCTTTTGTGTATTATTTGGTGTCCATATCTTATTTGTCCATTGAAAATAAAATTTGGCTTTGTTAATCGGTTGGTGCCCGCCACGATCTCATAAACTCTCAAATGTTCCCGTAGGCATAAAAAGGTTGGGGACCACTGCTCTACAGAATCTGAGAAGAATGTGCAGAGAGAGAGAGAGAGAGAGAGAGATAGAGAGTGAGTGAGAGAGAGTGTGAGTGAGTGTTAATCTACGAATATTAACGTAAATGAGCCAACATGTTCCTACTTTAGAAACAGTATTGTTTCTCACCTAACTGTGAATAAGTTACGATACAGGCCCACTTAAACAATAACAATTGCATCGGAAATTGCTGGACATAGTGACATACGTAAATAGACAAATTCAAGAAACGCAAGGAAAACAATTTTCGATATTTAGGTAATTTAGTCGACTGAGTAGAAATTAAGAATACAGCAGGTCGATATTGTGTAAGCTACATATAAAAATGTCAATAAAAAATAAAACCATGAAGTGGTTCTCAATAGACCTATATTTAATCACTGCACAAACGTTAAAACTTTACCCGCTCTACATTCAACTTAGAAACGATAGATTTGAAATGGTTCGTCTTAGATATATACAGGTTTTCATATTTGGTGTCCTATTAGATAATGAAAAACGAAACGCAAACTTATTTGGCATTTTACGAAAGGATATTAAGAGACTCGATGCGAAATCAAGGAAAGAGAAATTTCAACTAAAAACTATTTACTTATACACAGTCTGCAACTGAATTCACACCGGTTCAAACAGTAAAATGGATACAAGAATGTTTATCAGCAGTATTTTCCCTGGAGAAAGGACAGTGCATTAAACATCTTCTATTTAGGCCTGTAATGTATTGTACTCAAAGTTACAGTTATTATCTGTTATTCTGTAGTACAGCATCCATGTGTTTTGTTTTGAAGACTTTTAATCTTTGTGTGTTCGTTTCTTGTGTAGAACTATGTTTCGGCTGCATATGGCCATCAACAGGTTCGTTGTAATAATGTTATTCACCCAAAAAATTACTTCCATTTTCAGGTTTTTGTCCAAAAATAAAAGAAGATAAAATATGTTTGCTATAATATACACTAAGTGCTTTAACATTTTGAATTTTATAAACTGTAAATTAATTGCTGGAGGACTCAGCAAGTCTTGTTTTTCGTGGTGATGTTTTAAAATTCTGTAAACAAAGTTTTTACATTGTTCTATGGACTTACGTTGTGTAATAGTAGCAGCCAAGAAGTTTTTCCTTGCCTGTGGTGTGCTTTTGTGGTCAATGTGTACATTTCTATTTCCCAGTAAACGTGTAATACGCATGTGGTCTTCAGTTACGAACCAGCCTGTACCACTGACGGACTTCGACAGGTGATTAGTGAGTGAGGAAAACACAAAAGGTTGGAAGCTGATGAGAGTCGGTAATCTGTAGACCGCATAAAATGAGAAGACAGACGGGCAAGCCGAAAGACATCTAAAGACGTCGGGCAACATTGCGAATTAAGGAAGAAGAAATTGGGAAGAAGGAAAGTATTTACGTTGGTTACAACGCGATTCGTTTAAACATCACTGCCAGCAATGTGACTGCGGATGTAATAGTTTGACCGAAGTACGATGTTCTCAGAGCTACCCTTTTATCTAGTTGCAACCTTGCAAAACGCAGAATTATTATGAAAATTAAGTTTTATTACTACAGCTACAGAGGTCACTTACTGATGACATTAAATATACCTTTTCCTTTAATCAAATACAAAATATTACTCTCAAAAAATTTTCTTTCAAATCTTTATCTTGTTAGCCCAATTTCCTTTCTTACGTAAACAAGTTAAGAACTGTACTCAACGAACTGAATTCTGCCACTGACTCTCAATGTGGTGAAGTTATGCACCATTAGCAGGAAGACTGAGTGAGTGGTACGTTTATCGATACGTAATAGGGTGTATAATTAAAGAAAGGGAAACAGTAAAAAATCGGACTGTGGCCTTCATGAGGTAATGGGCAATTATTTTCATACAATGAAGATAAGAACCAAGATTTTCAATCATTCACATCCCTAATTGGTATTTAAAGTCAGAGGTAAAAACGTCAATAAAACGGTTGATTAGACCGGTTTTGAAACTAAGACCAATGGACTAAAAATAAAGCTCAAATTTCTTAAATCATCAACTCCTACGATCTTCGGTCTATTATGAGAACTTCTAAAAATTTTGCAGCAGTGGCGATCTTGCATTAATAGCAAAGCATAATTTGGACAGAATACTCTTGTTGCTAAGTCACAGTCCCAGGAAACACTCACATCACACCAACTCGATTTTGATATGTCGCATTAGACTACTTTCCTGCAAATCCTTAGTTTTCAAGTTACAGCCCTTCTTACATGCTGCAATTTGACGGAAAGAGCGCCTGTCTGGCGAGCATAACAAATGGCCATACACACACTGCGTGGCTTCACGGTGATAGCGCATATTATTAGAATTATTATAATTATTATTCCAACTATTCACCACTTTATAGGGTATTTACTTCCATGTACCCGAGACAAACCTTGCCCCTGAGGTACATAGTGCAGCAGCTATTTCTGAAATACATTTTGTTTGTAATATGTGCTACATACTTTTATTTATTATTATTATTATTATTATTCGTGCTGCTGTTATTATTATGAATTATTATAATTACTGACACATGTAAGCAAAAATATCATCAAAAGTATATCAGTCAACATCTAACTACACAAACTTCTCATCTGTGTACGATGGCTGGAAGGCAAGGTCTGAGGCCTGTCAGATGTACACGAACACTGGGTAAACAGTTATCGACACAGCTGTTCTAACAGACAGTACTGTCCGCAGTACACTGTCCAAGGGCCCTAACTTGAAAGCCAAGAATTTGCGGACCCATGTTTATATGAACTTGTATAATTGTTTTTGGATGTGCAAACCAGCACTAAAATTTGAACATATAATATCGAAATATTCTGTATAATTGACTGGCACTAATATAGGATAATGCGCAAAAAATTATAGAAATTTATCTAGTCCTAATTACGCCTATAGAGTAACATCATGCAATGCTAGGTTCTATCACTTTTATTGCAGACATATGATGGTGCTCGTATAATTCCTGTAAGTGGCAAACAGTTACATACATCTTCAATAGGGATGGTATTTACATAAATCAAGCTCCTGGAATTCCTTCCTTTTAGCATTACACCAACGCAGAACTTTTGTTTATTCAAAATATTTCGTATAAAAATGTTCGTTTGCGGGTGGAAATGAAGAGCTAGGACGCAGATCAACGTGAGATGAACACAAATTCGGTACGGACAGGCAAGTTTATAGCAGGCAAAAATATCGGATACCTCATCGGGGAGGAAACGTAAGAACATGTTAAGAGATTCCGCCTAAGGTATATTCCAGGCATATTTGAAGAAGGGAAAACCATGAAGGGAACAGCGTAAGAGTCCAGTGAATGCCTTCAGAATCTATTCATCCCATGAATTCGGTGTCCGTATCTTTAATTATCGATCAGATTACATCCCTTCTAAGACGGCACAAGCCTTAAAATACATTTTTATTTCAAAGTGTAGCCATTCAAAAAACATTTACCACTACACACTGCAGTTTTCGTACGATATTCAAACATGATAACATAATTAGTACATCTCTTGCGTGATAAAGCAATTTATAATTTGTGAAACTCAAAGGAATACCTAACCCTATGAGAGATACTGAAATTCAAATTATCTTTATAATTGATATGTGTCCCCAACTAGATGTGCTGACTGAAGACTGTAGGAAGTGAAGGCATTTCGCGAATTAACACTGAATCAAATAATATTAATTAAATTAAATCACGGTAGGCATTTGTCATCTCCCCAGATCACGCTACATCCCCCCTCCCATCATCCTCCTCCTTGGTCCTTCACGGCAAGCTTTATTATACCACGGCGAACAAAGCCTATCTTAGTTCGCGGTTAGCTCAGTACACACCACATCCGTTATGCGAGTCAGGTGGGTTGCTACAGACAAAGGAAGCAACACAGAATTAATCCCAGACTGACAACACAGTATTCTGACACCCCACCTCAACCCGAGGGATGTTACAACTACTGACAAGACAATGCTAACAAGAAACCGATGTTTTCAGCCTTAAGACTTTCAGAGTTCTCGATGTATTTTTGGGCATGACCTACAAGGATTTAATGCTTCAAACACCAACTCACACAAATTACTTACACTGTGGTAGCAGCACCCGAAAGTTCACCACCGTTAATACAAAAGCCCACCATCGAGCATGATCCCACTTCAGATAAGCGAGGTCCACCTGTATCTTCTTCCCCCTTAACCCTGCATGGCGTGGTACTTACTTAATCGTCAAGGAAGCTTTCCCTTTCTTGCGGGTAAAAATGTAAAGCTCTATCAATATACGCCATGTAAGCGCTTGGGGGAGAGGTCATATACCTCCTGCTCAATCTTGACCTCGGCACTAGATGGGGGTGAGCGGACAGCGTCACGCCCCGACCGCGCTTTACCCCCGGGAAAGGACCCCGGTACCCATTGGATAGGAGGCTGGGTGGGCCCCAGAACCAGTCTGAACGTAGGGGCTAGAGGAAAAATCCTCTGCCCCCGTCGGGGATCGAACCGCGGTCGTCCAGTCCGTAGCCAATCACTATAGAAGATAACAGAAATTTTGCTGAAATATTTTCCTATAACAAATACGGCTGCCACTTTATTTTAAAGCATAAATAATCTTTCAAGATTATTTCAAGAAACACTAATCAAATCGTATTACAGCGTGTTGGTAAGAGAGCTTTAAAACGATGTTCATAGCCTAACGACCTCTGATTTGTAATCTTCAGATTTTATTAACGACCCCCTCTTCTTCAGCAGTCCGCAAACAGTCGCAAGGCTAAAAATTCAGACTAGAGCAACAACGGGGTGAAAATGGGTTTAAAAACTGTAAATTAACTTGGGGTCAACACGTGCATGTTAACGAGACTTTATTCTCTTGCAAATAATTATATTCCAGGAAGAAAGTAAAAGTGGAAATTTGATGTGCTCTTTCTTAACTGCCTCACCGAACAATACATTATACTGTGTTTTTATAACAATCTGCATCTTCAGTGCATTGACGCTGACCGCCTCATCATAGAAACACAATAAAATCTTTAGGAGGCTTACGTGAATTCAGCTTATGAAAAGTTCTTCATCCGGTTTCGATTATGTCAGTATTTCTTTGCGTGAGTTTTGCGGATAGAAACTACGTAACTGACAAAAACACCAGAACAAAGAGAAGCTTACAGGTCTTTGAGTCGGAGAACGGACACCGCTGCCTTACAACGACTTTAACATCACATAACGTCCAGAAGTTCCAACCAGCATCGTCAAGTTTGATTAATAAGTAGAGCAGACACCTTATAAAGAATTAACAAGACGGCGGACTAATTAGGACAGGAGTTTAATAAAGATTGATACGGTTAAAAGGTGAAGGTGTTTGGAGAGTAATTAGAAGCGAGTCGATTAATGAATATAAGACTTACTCCTATAGAACCCCTTAGCTCAAAAACACAACGTTGACGATGAAGACCTCATGTGCCAAGTTTTTAAGAAAGGGCTGTGGAGACGAAGTTGGAGTCGGAGTCAGAAGCAATTTTAGGTGGAGTGGGAGAAGGTAAAAATGTACCGACTCGGACTCCGACATCGACAAAAAATCTTAAGAACAATTTCTATACCGTACGAGCCGCCGGCGGCCTCGCGCTTATGGAGATTCAACAACGAGTTGAGTCACATGATGTGGGAATAATGCTTTGTAACTTTGGCTCTGGTACCTTAAGAATACAACCTGTCTACAAATCAACTAATTTCTGCAATAACCATTAGGCGTATATTTAAATACAAGCTATGAGTCTAAAAAGTAGGCTGATGATTCAAGTGGTGGTGATGATATCTCTTATGGTGCCATTTATCATTTTAGTAAATTGAACCTTATTAATATATATATTGAACTTTTGTGAAGGAATCGGGGTCGGGCTTGGAGATCTTAGTACCATTTCCGCAGATCTGAACACATCAATATAAGTACCGGAGTTTTCCGAGTAGAGGCCATTAAAATTTTCAAGGTATTTCGAAAATCATATATTTCAAACGCATATTTCTGCCGATCTGTAGGGATCTGAGTGTCAATACACATGCTAGTTTGAGGTCAAGCACAGAAAACTGTCATTTCATTGTCACGACAACATCAGTCCTAGGGTTTTCAAAATGGATACTTTTAAATTTCTCAAAGTCATTCGAAGGTCACCTTTCAAACGCTTATTTCTGCCAAACTGTAGGATTCCGAGTGACAATTATCACGTTAGTTTGAAGTAACGGACGGGTCGTCGTAATATCATAGTCACGACAATAAAAGTACCGAGGTTTTCTGAAGAGGCCTTTAAAATTTTCAAGGTATTTAGAAAGTCATTTCTTCAAAAGCATTTTTCTGCCAATCTGCAGGAATCTTAGTGACAATACTCTTGTCAGTTTGAGGTCACGGACAGGGCATCGTCATGTCATAGTCGCGACAATATATGTATCGAGATTTCCCGAATAAAAGCATTTAAAATTATCAAGGTATTTCGAAAATCATATTTTTCAAACGCATTTTTCTGGCGATCTGTTGGGATCTGAGTGACAATACTCATGTTGTTTTGAGGTCACGCACAGGCCACAGTCATGTCATAGTCACGACAAAATCAGTCCGTGGGTTCTCCAAATATAAGCTTTTAAATTTCTCAAGGTCACTCGAAGATCATTTTTTCAAACGCATATATCTGCCGATCTGTATGCATGTGAGTGACAGTACTCATATATGTTTGAGGTCACCGACAGGGCATCGTCATGTCATAGTCGCGACAATATATGTACCGAGGTTTCTCGAATAGAGGCATTTAAAATTTTCAAGGTATTTGGAAAATCATATATTTCAAACGCATTTTTCTGGCGATCTGTTGGGATCTGAGTGTCAATATTGATTTTGGTTTGAGCTCACGGACAGGTTATCATGATGATATAGTCACGACAATATAAGTACCCAGGTTTTCTAAATAGAGGCCTTTTAAATTTTCAAGGAATTTCGAAAGTCATTTTTTCAAACGCATTTTACTGCCGATCTGTTGGGATCTAAGTGTCAATAGTCACGTTGGTTTGAGGTAACGCACAGGCCACTGTCATGTAATAGTTACAACAATATCAGTCCGTGGGTTTTCCGAACAGAGGCTTTTAAAATTTCTCACGGTCATTTATTCAAAAGCATATTTCTGCTGATCTGTAAGAATCTGAGTGACAATACTCATGTCAGTTTGAGGTCACGCACGGGTCATCGTCATGCCATACACACACCAACATAAGTCTAGGTGTTTTCTGAAGAAAGGCTTTTAAAATATTGAAGGTATTTCGAAAGACATTTTTACAAACGCATTTTTCTGTCGATCTGTGGGTACTTGAATGACTACAGTCTTGTCAGTTTGAGGTCATAGATAAGTCAAGTCAGCTCAAGATAATAAGAAGATATGCCCAAGGTTTTGAGAAACATAGGCCTTTAAATTTTCGAAGCTCAATTCAAGAACAATTTTTCTCAGGCTCATATTTAACAAACTTTATTGAACTGAGTGACCACCTATACATAAGCTTCATACATAAGTCAGGGCGAATACATTCCAAAAGATGGGGCTGTCACAGACACGACCAGGGCTGTGGAGTCGGTGTTGGAAGTAATTTTTGGTGGAGTTAGAATCGGAGTCGGTAAAAATGTACCGTCTCCGACTCCGACCTCGATATAAAATCTTAAGAACAGTCTCTATACCGTGTGAGCCCCTGGAGGCCTCACGCTTAGGAAGATTCAACGACGCGTTGAGCCACATTCTGTGGGAATTATGCTTTGTCACTTTAGCTCCGGTACCTTAATACAAACTGTCTACAAATCAACCGATTTCTGCAATAAACATTAGACGTATATTTAAATATAGGTTATGAGTCTAAAAAGTAGGCCGATGATTCACGTGGTGGTGATGAAATCTCTTATGGTGCTATTTACCATTTTAGTAGGTTTACCCTTATTAATATGAGCCGGGATAGCTCAGTCAGTATAGTGACTAGCTACGGGCTGGACGACCGGGGTTCGATCCCCGACGGGGGCAGAGGAGGAGCTATACCTCCACTCACCCCAAACGCCTACATGGCGTATAGTGGGACAAACTTTACTTTACTTTTTACCCTTATTAATACATGTTGACCTTTTATGAAGGAGTCGTGGTCGGAATGGAAGTCGGAGTCTGAGAGTTTAGCACCGACTCCACAGCACTGTTTTAAGATTCATTCATACAAGTAGTTTCGCAGACAATTTCTTGGAATTGCGTAGTTTCGTCTCTCCTGTGTAGCTCGCACAAGTAATCTGTTTTGTATTCTTTCTTACCAGTAATTTGTTACAGAGAAAATCATATAACGAGAGTCCGATTCTAACATGGTCTTTGAGATAATTTCAATTTTTTTTATCTTCATTCGCATTTGTCGCACATTTGCAAGGTCTCTTGGTTTATGATTGCTCTATTTTTTGGATATCGGTAGAACTCCTTGCATGAGTGATCAGCCCTATCTGCAAGGCTTCTACTTATACAAACACAAAAAGACGCGGACAAACATCCATGCCTTGAGTGGGACTCGAACCCACGGTCGCAGCGGACAGGCGCACGAGGTCCATGCCTCAGACCGCGTGTCCATTGCACCGGCAGAGATAGGTAATTTAAATAAAGTTATTTAATAATTAATTCCCACCCACTTTTTGACTCTCATTTTTTAATATGAAATAAACATCATTGGCATTTTTGGCACAATAGACACGATTTGTTGACATATTAATTAAATACCTACCCTTTATAAAATCCATAACCTGCTAGCCTCTTAAAGCATGTGTTATTCTCGTGCTCATTAATAATAAAAATTCATGCCTTCTTTTGCAACGAAAAGTTGTTGCCCAACTCTCAATTTCCTCTAAAATTTGACCCTACTAATAGTGACCGAAGATCATTCGCTTCAGCGAGCATATTTTCTGACATATTGGACCTATAAGCTTCCAATATGGAAGTCATTAATAATCCATGTTTACGTATTTCAGAATACACTGCTGAGCACACTCCTTTGTGAAAACCAAAGAAACGTTGCTCCTGATAAAAAATATACGCATCGTTACCATCCTGAAAAACAAGAGACAAAGTTTCGAGTGAAGGTGCACAAGATGGAGTTTCGAGTTAACACAAATGGTAACGGAAATGTTTTCAGTGCTTGTTTAACGACAGCCTATACGCCGATTTGTAAACCCTGTTCTGAATACACGTCGTCCAAAAATAGTTCGCTCATCCACTTACGTTCTGTCTCTAACCTCTGACTACAGCCCAGCGTACGGTAGACTAAAAACAGTTCTGAATCTACTTTATCTTAAAAGAGCATCAATTTCAGGAGTACGTAACAGGTACGCGTTTCCACAGGGAGGCCTAATGATTTGAAAGTCCATAAGATATTTACTTATTTAATTTCGTCATTCGTTTATTATTTTCATGCGTAATATATCTTAATCTGTACAAACTGTCAAGCAGACTTGCTTGTAATGTTAACTCTTTTCCAAAAAGCGATGAGATTTCATTTCTACACTTAAGATAAATAAGTCATTAAATTGAAGGTAAAGTTTCAAGATGAAAATGTCAATCTAAATAAGCTTTTACCGACGTTACACTTCCTGAGTTTGTTTGATTTTGTCCGAAACAAACTTCACGCAGCTTAACTCATCGACTCGGGTTGTTACAGTAAAACAAAACAGTAGCGTCTTGACCGCTCATAAAGTGTTTCCACGGCAACCAATTAAAGGTCCTAAGTAGGTCTATTTCCTTCCAAACAATAACACCAGATTAGAATATTTACTCGGTCTACTACACAGTTTCCCAAGTGCGTTACTTGGAAATGATGATTATTCGCTGCTGCTATAGCCTTTAAGAGCCAATTAAAATTCCTTTCTTCTTTATATTATTACAGTAATCTTCCTGTTTTAAAGTGTTCCTGATATTTCTCTAAATCAAGCTGAACCCCTTTGATTAAGCAAACTTGTTCACTTAGGCCTACTTGTTAGTTAGTACATCACAGAAAACGTCGCGGCCGAATAGTCAGTACTCCTTCGTACTTAGGAGGTTCAGATTCAAACAGACCCCGAGACCTGCTGGATAATGTTTCTCGTGGTCTTCTTTACTTTATCCAGATACTTGATTTAATATTAATATTCGTATGCATGTTCTCCAACAAATATATATATATATAAAATGAACGCCAACAGTCCGTCGGCCTATCTCTAATTATTTCACATTCCTACTCTCACTAATCACCTGTTGATATTCCCCAATACAGCCTATCTTAATACATTGTTATCTAATTCCTCTTTCAGTTTCCTTGCCCATATTTCAACTTTCCAATTGTAATTAGCCATTCCTAGCATGCTCTTACTAATTATTCTTTTCTCATGTTTTGAAATTCTTACACAATATTTCGCAGCCCTTCCTACTATCTCTCCAATCTCCAATTCGCCCACGCCAGTACAGCTAACAGTTAAAATCTTCCGCGCAAGCATCGAATCAGCAAATGTATGTTTGTGAAATGGGTAGTAAGTAAACAGCGTTTTCTACAACCCCTACGGAATTGCTCTCTCCAAGCGACCAAAATCTGTGCCGCAAATACCTCTGAACTGAAATTATTCATAATTAATTGTACAACTTAAGATGAAATCCAAAACCATAGGCGACACAGATTAGACACACAGACTACATATTAGCTTCTGTGGATTAAACTTCAACCCCCAACTTCGAGTGCTAACTCTTAATTTAATTACATAACTTACCATCTGAGACAGATGATGCAAAATCTCACTGCGGGTGGAATAAGGTAAGAAATATTCACATCTCCAAGGAAAATGCAATATATACGAAATTATCATTATTTTATCGAATAAACAGATTAGGTATAGCAAAGTTAAGATTCATTTTCGCTACATTTTAAAAATGTCTAATAAAAAGCAGAATTTTTAACATTTAACAGAAAAAAAGGAAACACATATATATAAAAAAATAAGTCTTCGGGCTCTTATCTTAAGATACGAGTATAAAAAATGGAATATGACGGTTAGCATCAGAACATTTGCTCTAGAATAGGGATCGGCAAACTTTTCATTACCGCACGCCTCGCTGGCTATTCATAACTTTGTCGACGGCCGGAGAAAAATTAATGTCGCTGACAGTAAGCGAAATTGAATTTATTCATCTTAAACAGTACGACCGGTAGTCACTTGAAAACAGTAGCTGTATTTTTCTATACAAATGTGAGTTAATAATCTCTCCATAAGCCTCCAACGTACTCATATTTAGAAAAGAAAAGAACAGAACATAGTTGACTTCACGAAAGTTCTCGCATTGTGACAGCCACGGCTGCCAACAAAACAAACGAGTATCAGGGGAAGGTTGGGATGGATTTCATTCTGATACTTCTGTACCCCAGTACGTGATTGCTGTCAAGATGTGTTTTAAATGGGATGCTTACATTTGAATTTTGCCACATTTTCGAAGGACTTATTACCTGTCTTTGTATTACGACTGTTTTTTGCTGATTGGTGACGAAGATGAGCATATAAGTACCCACCCCTCTGCATTTACTTCCAGATCAACTTCCTTCCTTGCTAGTCTCTGCGTTTTTCTTTGTTCTATTTATGTTTCTAACTGACAAACCAACATCAACGTAGACCAGGAGATGATGACTCCCATTCAAAGCCAATACGAAGGAAACCATGTGTGTTCGTCCCTTAATGACCCTAATAACCAGAATATTCACACGTACTTCGCAAAAGACACGATATGCAAATTGTGAAAAAGAAAGGCTCCCAAAAGACAGACATAGACTTAGGGCACTTATCACAATCCATTAATTCTCATATAAATTGTTCATAATGTTAAATTTAATATTGCTTAGTGCTATAATGAAGGCTGCAACTTATATTTTCAATTTATAGACAACCGTATGTTTACATTAGGAGGTCAATATGCCTACTGTTTTAAAAATGTGCCCCATGGTATTTAAACATCATCCCTCATAGCATGTCATAACGGTTTCAGCGACAGTATCGGTCGATTCTCATGCAAGTCTAACAACGAATTTTTTTTAAAAAAAAACTATTAACGCTGAAGTTTCATCGGAAACCATCAGTCGTTTGATACCATGGGATTTCGTGGACTTATCATATAAGCGATGCCTGCGATATATCTTTTCACATATAGAACTGTAACTCGAATACAGATTTAGCACATTTCACGACTGCAGAGAAATAAACTCACAATATTGAAGTTCATAAAAGAACTGTAAATACCGGCGTCTGTATGCAAAGCATCATCTCGAAGCTACGTGCTCCCAAGCATAATTCATAAGGATTTCGTAATATTTTTACTAAAATAATTCGTACGGAGATTCCAAAGTTCAGATATTTTGGAAACTACAATAATAAATCAAAATTTCATTGACGAAGAAATTATGACCAAATAAAATTCAGGGAATACTGGTTAAAATGCAGTTCTGAATCTTTTGTCTTCTTGTCTACGACTTAAAAATATACATCTTTCCAAAACTAGGATCAGTCTATTGTTTTATACAAATGAAAAATCTGGTCTCGCATATTTAAGGAAGAGCACAGACTGAAATAGGCGTTTGAGAAATAGCAGGTGGGGATACACCAGAAAACAGGAGGGTGGAAATATCTCGATAATGAGGAGCTTCATATTTTGTAAATCAGTGTAATCAAACCTATAAGAATAAAATGGAACATTCTGATTCAATCAATTTTCGCCACATTTGTTTTAGGCCTTACGATAATTTAATACAGTATGGAGACGAGACATGAACGCGTACTTCGTTTTCTCTGCGTTTACTTCTAGGTCAGCCTCCTTACTAGTATTTAATAGTTCTGTATTTTTATTTGTTGCATACATATGCAAAACGAGGAGCCTCGTAATTTGAACTCGTTATAAAATATTATTAAGGTAATAAATTCAAGGGAAACGATGATGAGTAATTTCGATTTCGTAGGACGAGGTTTTCACGGCGGTGAGTCCGAGATGGTTGTCTTCTAGATTGTAGCGCCATGCAGCAAGGACCTCTGAAACGTTGAAAAACTTCTACCGGATTACACGGCGCTACAACTCAGAAGACAGCATCTAGTTTTGATTTGTTTAAACTCCGTGACATTTAGAAAGGATTTATAATTTTTACGTGTGGAATTTATGTTTTCGCCCAATAATTAACATTTGCAGTATAATTTAAAGAGATATTTCAAACTATAATTTCCTTTCATCCTCAGGTAAAATTATAGCCCTGGTTGGACACAATGTGTTACTTGTAATATTACAGTCGATCCACCATTAATAACGAAAAAACTGCTGATAACAAATTGAATTGTCAAATATAATGAAAATCGATTCTCTAAACGCTGAGATTCTCGGACGCCTTCATTCGCGTTGGCAAGGAGACGGATAGATACGTAGAGATATTAATAATTGCTTTTCGTTTCATTAATAAACGCGCATAGAAAGAGCACTCTTCCGCAACTCAAAAGGAAGATGTCACCAAATATCTGCAGAAGTTTCAGTACTTGAATTAATTTCATAATAAAGCAATTCTTTATTACTTATTTTACTTGCTTTTTGTATTTATGGGTAAAGTAATCCAATAGGATTAAACAACTATGCTGATAACGTACGATTCATCTTACCGCATAATATTATAAACTTTATCATTCAAGAAACTTTACATTCTAGGACAACCTGATGATTTTGTGCCAGTTAACGACTACAGAACCCAAAACGCAGAGGTAACGGAAATGGAAAATAAAAATGTGAATTAGCGCAATGAAAACCGACATGATTGTATAATTTTTTAGGCTGCTTCAATTACTTGCCCCTTTAGAGATGGCAAGAAGTGAAACAGAACGATTTGGAGATACGCTGGCATCTGCACATGGAAGATAAAAATCTACATATCTTTAAATCATTTCGTGACAGCGACGGACATTGCAGCTAACGCACACTGCTTCTAGAAATCGCTAATTCCATCTCGATTTCGAATATACAACTGTGGATAAATTTGTGCGTGCAATTTCATAATCGACAAACACCTAATTCACTGGCATTAATGCTGTAAGGTGATTTGCAGGATCTAAAGATAAGCAGATCATGTAGAAAAAGAACACACACGGTCTGCACATATGCTTACCATCATGAATCTGTCTATTAGGATAAAAGAAATCAGTGCAAATATTTCTACAAAAAACCGTCATAGTTTCAGAAGGCCTAATCTTAACATTCATCATTTCCAAATGCCGCGTCGACTTTCTTCAAAATTACACGACTTTTATTGAACTGTGAAATATGATGTAAATTATGGAAAGGATGTGACTGTAATACGTGTCATTTTAGCACTGTAGGCCTACAGGTAGTCTAACAAGAGTTGGTGTTACACTACAATTACAAATCGTAACAATTATCATTAAAGTTAAAAAAGCAGTCATGTAATAGGCTAGACAACACAAAGACTATCTTTAACGTCAGTCTAAACTATATTTAGCGTCCTAGCTAAAACGTGATGTAAAACTAGCAGATGTGTCACAGGTTTTATTGTTTATACAGCATTACGAACCACTGTTACCTTCGAAGCTTAGTGCGGATAGCCCGATTGGTTCTCAAACGATAGTGTTTTGGCAGGTAGAAACTCAAGTTACTGTAAGGGTTTGATCCGATCTGGCCTCATGAAGAAGTTGTAAAGAGAAATGTGGTCCAATTGGGTCCGGTGAGGAATATGTAACGTAATGGACTCAACCGGTAGGTGCCGGACTAAGTAAACTTACAAATGAACAAGCAGAACTTTTGTTAAACACGAAACACTGAAAATAAACATTTGCAGGACTACAGCATTAAAAACAAAAATTTTGAGTACAAATTATCTACATAACATCCTTTCACACCCATATTTATGTGCTATTACAGTTGTCCCATAATTTATAAAAATAACTTTATTTCACGAGTTAACTATGTTGTTATTGAAACCACGATCGACAAAAACAACAGTAATAAAATATGCTTAAGGCATAGGCCTAAATGCATGAGAATTTATTGTCACAGGCAAGTAATCATATATTTCTGTCGTACTTGCACTTAATCTTCCCAACAGAAAGAGTATAAAATAGCATGTACCTGTAAACGTTATCATATTAAACGAAGCAATAAAGTTTGAAGGGAAAACTCTCTCAGCTAATCATGAGACTATAAGAATAGAGGAGAAGAGATCTTTCAACTACCAATGTCAGAATCCTACAGAACCACCCCCTTTCAGGTTAATTTCTTAATACTAAAAAGAAAGTCACAAATTATGCTGATAATGATGGCCTAAAAATATATTTTCTTGGTGATGCACGTAACACTAATGGCGATGTTCTTATAGGCTGTGACACTGTATCGCCTCGTAATTTCTATATTATTATTATTATTATTTATTTACTGCAATTGGGTTTGCACCCGGTGGCAGTGGTCGCAGTCCTCAGTCCTCAATATGCAGATAGCACGTTTCTCTGGAGCGCTAGTTTCTACCTACGGATCCACGCGGTTTCACATCCCGGAAGAAGTACGTCGTCGTGAAGACGACAGTCTTTTGGGACGTTAAGTGTCACATCACCCAGACTGTGGAGACAGCAAGTACCTCTGAAGCGCAAAGTCTAAGTCATTGCCATCAGAATCTCAGATCTCATATGCAACATTACTTCTACACACAAGCCTAGGCTTAGTCATGGATTCTAATTGTCCCTACGACGCAGAAGATTAGCATTATTTCGTCTGCTAAACTTCACCTTAGGTGTCTGGCAAACTGAGTGTATCTTCTTTCGCATGCAAAATCGTGATAATGTGCTATCCGCCAAAATGTTTTACGGGACAAATGATAACCAGTGACATCCAAACACGGTCTGTAAGGACAGCGGTTCCTATGTGTATGACCGCGTTCTGAGAAGTCAATGAGAAGACTCTCATGACTTGCACCAGGAATAAAATTTACTTTTAGGCTGGGGCCACACGACCGTACAAAGTACGTCCGTTGTAACGCACATCGTGACGTCATTCATAGAATTATGAAGGTACCAGTTACATTCAAATCCTCCGCATGTCTCTTTGTTCGGAGGTGAGAATGATGGTGCACCCATGTTTCAGAACTAATCAAGATGCAAAGGAATTGTAACCGTCTCTTGCATCGTTACACGTGAACAAGACGTGCTACCACTCTTGTCTCATTTTGCGCATTTCAGAGTTTCCATAGCACCCTCAGCATTATGTTTAATACTGCATGGCACCTAACGTAACTTCACAGAGACTCCTATTCAGGTCCTTAAGGTGAAACAGCTATCAGCTTGGGTCGCGCCTTTGATATATTAGATATACGATATTTTGATCCATCTTAGATGACTGAAGATGGTCAAAGCGTCACTGACAGCGAAATATTTGTACCGCTGATATACATTACACACATCCGTTAACTCCAAGAGCATAAGCATGCAGACATCGACGAATTCCAATACCTTGAAACTCTCAGTCGACAGAAATCGTATTCCTTCCTTTATATCTTTGACGAGACTATTGTGCCAGCAGACAGGCTACTTCGCACTTTTCTGAAGCCAGTTTCGGGCACAGTAAGGTCTACATCAAGTTCTAGCACTACTGAGTAGTCCGTGTGGCCCTCCTATTCACATTTACAGTGGTATGCTGACTGATACGCAAGGTTACCGGATAATACCAAGAAGCTGTATTTCTTAATTTTCTCTTTTCAGCAGTCTGCTACATACTAGCAACAATATAAAATTTCGATTGGTAGTTAATCAAACAGAGAATTAAAGCCATTATGAGGTAATAAATCGTAGAAAAACTTAATGTACAATTTTAAAGACATTAACGCGAGAAAAACTACTATAAAATCTTGTAGACAAGATACGGCATCTGAGGAACATTAACATGACAGCGGTGCTAATGTTATAAAATTCTAAATATTAAAGATAACATATTACACAAACTGTAATTAAAATAATTAACTAAAATTCGTTACGTGAGAAAGTTTCGAAATGTTTATTCACAAAACGTCATTAGGATGATAAAATTAAGATGATATGGGCAGGGCAAGGAGGACACACACAAGAAATAATAAATGCATACACAACTTCAATATGATAACCCAAAGCCCATAAAATCCTTGCTGAACCCAGGGGTACATCGAAGTATAATATTAAAGTGTATATTTTATAAGTAGTGTGTATACTAGATTCATTTGATTCGGGGCAGGACCCAGTAGCGGGTTTCTGCGAACGTCATAATAATGTGTAAAATACACAAAAAAACTGATGAGCAGGTGAACGAATACCATCCTCTCAAGCAGGACTCCGCTAAACATGGGTTCACTCACTCAGTCGGTTATGGGATTCATTACAGTCTATGTTCAGACAGTGTCACAGATACAACGTAGCCGAAACGTCCTGTGTACTACAAGACATCTTGAGAGAAATGACAGGTTTAGAGTAACCAAAATCACAATAAATAGTTACACACTATGGAACTGAGAGTAAAAGGCAGCTGTATAAACAAGTCTGCTTGTTTAGAACACAGTTTTCACACTACGATGTGATTAGTGTCCGAATATCGATATATCCTACCCTGGAGCATGACATAACGGAGCTCTTCGCCCTTAAATAATGACGACTGAGATTTCCATAAGCGGATTCAGTTTTTCATGACCTCTTAATTTCAATTTTTTGTGCTATTTGGAAACGATGGGGAATCGAGCAATAATTCCGAGCCATTTAATTCTTGCCGTCTCGCTGTCTTTTATTGAAAATTACAAACAAAGGACCCTTAGTCCTAGAAGGCATATCTAAATTTGCAAAAATTTACAAAGGCTTATCAAGTTTCGTGATTATTTACCATGCCCTTCCCTAGTGTCTCCACGACAATATCAGTACCTTAAACCTGCGATTTCTTCCATTTCCCGGTGATGGAGCTGAAGTTAAAAATTACACTAAAATTTTGAAGTAGTCTAAGCCCAGCAAGAACTCCTTACATGTTTACATACAGGTCTCGTCACAGTATATTCTGAATGTTACACCCAAACGCTGTATTCTGTAAAAGAAAAATATGCCCCCTACTGTACATCTGAAGGCACTCCTGAACTGACGAGACAGTACAATGTCCGAGAAATCCTGCATTACCCATTTCATCATGGGCTTGTATTTAAGTTGTGTTTACAACCGGCGTTAAGCAACACATGCTTCTATAGAACTGGAAGCACAGTGTGTATATAAAGGCTATTAAACACATGACAGTGGTTATTATGGGCAGATGCAGTGGTTCTTCGTGAAGAGAAACGAGCTGAAAATGTTCTTATTTAAGTACTTAAACTTTGTAGCTGATATATAGTAAAGAGACCCAATAACGCCATTACTGTCACTGGAAAATCATTCTCAATGCGTTATTTCATACATTAATAAGTATTATAATTCTTCATATTTTCTATGTTCTGTGTACTTATTAATAGAGCTTTTCAATTATTTCATAGATAAAAAATACGTAGTATAATTCAATAAGCAAAAATAATGTACACAAATATTTCTAAACACTTCATTTTCATAACAATCACTGCAAATGCCCTGTTTTCAGTATAAAATCCATTGTTATTGTTGCGATGGAGTCAGACTATGTCTCTGTGGAAATGGATCGTTAATGGGCCCACTGTCCATCCTCCAGATGATTCACGGAATGTGGAACAGAGACGGGATGATTCTGAGAGAGAAAAATCCTCTCCCAGTGTCACAAATTCAACATGGACTGACCTGGGCATGAGTCCGGGCCTCCGCGGCGAAAAATGAAATTCTGAACTCACTTTTTGAGGACATGGTCGAGTGACATTAACTTCCAAAGGTTTTACCCCATCTAATGTCTTCGTGCTACTGACCCGTCCATCTCTGCCATAAACACAGGAACTTACTGCACGAAGGAATGTATCTGGCAGTACTGTAACCACGTACTACGTCACTTTCAGACCACTGTTCGCATTCTCGAACGGACAATACATGATTCTTATATCCGTATTAATAATTCATCTGAAACAATCATAATACTCATTATCTGGCAGGTGGCCCATCAGACGCCCAATTCCACAGGAACACAGTCTCACCCCACAGCAGTAATAACAATCATCAATACGAGGCGGCGGTGGATTGTGACGTGGAGGCATAATTAATTGTATGTTCGGTTGTGCAGTACAAAGCTTTTACACAAGACAACCCTATTTTGTTTAAAAGAATTTTAATTAGTCTCTAGCACGATGTTTTAGATCTTCATTAAGTTTACCACTACTTATGATAATATTAATAGTATCAATGAAGTGTTTATGAAATTGTATCACGAGAATTATTGTTAAACTGAAAATAATAAACATGCTTGCCACCTCACTGACTGTCAGTTTACAAATTATACTAGGCTATATAATTACAATTACGTGGTCCAGTTCAGTCTATATGTTTGTAACACGTAGCTACTAATGAGGAAGAAATGAGCTGAATAAAATTTAGTTTTAATTACATCAAGAAATGAATAAAATGCACTCACTACCACTTTACGTAAATTACTGTTTTAGAGAAAACGGCTGCAAAATACTAACGCACAGACCCTTCTACTGTCAAAAAAGTAACAATTAGAAATTGCATTAGTAATGACTTCTGACGCAGTAACTGCTCAATCCATATTGAATGCCCTGAAAACTTCATTAAGTAGTTAAATGTGCGCAACTACAACTGAAAATCAGCTTCTAATTTTCAGATTTTAATGTAAAAATAAAAATAAAACCAGACCTAATAATCTAGTTCCCCCATCTTGTCCTACTTTAATAGTGGCATGGCTGGATTAAAGCTATTCCCCGAGATTTGCGGTGAATATGTGGATGTTATTATTCTGGGTTGTGACGGCGGGCGGACTCCTAAGTTCATTTTCCGGTCTGCACTGTGTACGCTATATGTCCAACACTGCAAGGTATGAATGAAAAGTGAATAGGATTAGCGAAGTTAGAGGAATGTGGAAGCTTTCGCCTGTAGCAAGCAAGAAACTCCTTGGCAAATATCAATCAAGATGGCCAGTTCCTCAACTGACATTCGAACCAGATACCTATACTGTGTAGCGTTCGTATTTGTGCAATATTGTTACTTAATTCATGCCAATTATAAAAAAAAGATGGATGTTCTCTGGGTTGTTGCACCGTGTCGTGTGGCAGAAGATTGCCGACGTTTCAAAATACTCCTCACCGCGAGATCCGTAATCCCATTATGGTAGACGTCTTCAACTTTCTGTATTATAAAATTCATTCCAGACTTTTTATCTCCATATAGAAGTAATTAACTTGAATTTCACACTTATCTGTGAGGTAATCATGAAAAATTCGAGATTTCTTTCTATAGACGTAAATTGTATAAATAAAACAAAATAACACAAAGTATGCAAACTGGCACAGACAAGAGGTTGATGTAAAATTGCACTCCGGCAGCAAATCTGAAAAAGAATGTAATACGGCTCTACAAAATGTTTTCAAGAATATGAATAAAAAAAGGCCTCCTCCCCTTACAAAGCTGAACTTCAAAGTTACGTTCGACAATTACACTTACTTATAAAATGCATATTGTTGACTTGCAATACGCGTTTAAAGGTACGTGCAAAATTCGTTTAAAGCAGGGGTTCTCAGCCTTTTTCGCTGGCGTACCACTAATTCTAATTTAACACAGTAAATATACCAATAACCAAATGCGTTCAGCGAAATCTTATTTATCTTAATATTATCCGTTGATTTTCTTACTTAGTTCGCGTACCATAGGTTGAGAAACGCTGGTTTAGAGTATTTATAGTTATAATATGTTTACTATTCACGCCGAATTCGATAACATGTGAAGATAATGACAGAGAGCTGTTCCCATCGAAATTTTTGTTCATCCCAATCGCGTGACAAATGCCAAGTGTTTAATAATTTCTTTCCTTTTCGCAACATCCCTGCCCCCTGCTTTTGACATAACGATCAGTGCTCCTGGGACTTAATTCTGGTCAAAACAAGTTTGTTGCTTTATTTGTTTCAGATGTTACGTTCCTGTTCTTCATACTTATATTCCTTATATTATACGTCGCAAAGTAATAATACGCCTAATTTTATGAGTTAGCTACCCGGCGGCTTAAAAAAATACCTGCCAATAAAGCACCAGAAACTTCCACAAAATTTCAAATGGTCAACAACAAAACATATTTATTTATTATTTGTGGTTTGCTTAACGGCGCTGTCAGTAACACGGGTATCAAATTACAGGATTACTTATAAACGATGAATTCGAAAGAATATGGAAGGAAGAGATCGTTGCCTTACTGACAGCAGTTACTCGGAAAAATCACATCATAGGTTATTATTACTTTTATTACCACTGCTATCATTATCGTCATCATTTAACACTAGTGGAAACAGCCGTTAAAATTCAAATGGAAATTATTTTTTTCTCGCTTTCATCAATCACCTCTTAAACACCTCCCCTTATTCATTTCGCATCTTCGTGTTCCTTTATCTTATCTTCCATTTGTCAGTAGATTGCAGAAGACGAACGAAAAGCAACGTCAATGAAAAACATTAGCCGTGCTACATACTACATTATTAAACACGCTGAAATAGAGTGAATTTCTGAGTGACGGTTTTCTATGTTCCTGTGAAATTTCATAGATACACCACGTGAATGTTACTGCTATCTTCTGGGAGATATGAACTTAACAGTGCACACTGCGAAATCTAGCAAACAACCAAAAAGCATCAGACTGGCCGGCTTACATTGTGCATAATACGGGTTAAATCGCCTTTACTGCACGCCAACACCGAGAATTTCATGTCGACATTTGTTATTTTACTGTATTTCATCACAGCCTCTAATTTGCATATATTTTAAATCGGTACACGTGCGCCTAATAGGCGGAACTCGAGCTAAATGTTACATGCGGGCCTGGCCGCACCACATCTCAGGCGGTCGGCAGCATGCTTCTCACCGCGAAGGCCTGGGGTCGCGTCCAGGTCAGTCCACGTGGGATTTATGGCCCGTCAGAGGCCCAGTTCCACAGAGACAACAATCCACACAACCTTTTAACCTATCGAATATAAACCGACCGAATGCTTACTGATTTTGAAATTGACTTATGCACTCTATGGTATTGTTTGAAAAGTCGATTGTTACTCGGCTTGTCAAACAATACGTCACTTTCTTTATGAAACCCGAAGGTTCATCACCGTGTTCACAAAAGCCCGCCATCGAAATCTATTCTGAGCTAGCCGCATCCAGTTGGCTCCATCGATTACTATCTCCCTAAAGTCCATCTTAACATTATCCTCCACCTACGCCTAGGTCTTCCCAGCGGTCTCCTCCCTTCAGACCTCCCAACCAATACCTCATAAACACCCCTCTCCTTCCCCATGCGTGCCGCATGTCACGCCCGCATCACCCTCCTGAATTTAATCACCCTAACAATATCAGGTAAACGGTTCAGGCCGTGAAACTCATCATCATGAAGTTTTCTCCCTGATAAGTCCTCCTCCCTTTTGGTCCATATATTTTCTTTAATATTCTGCCCTCAAAAATCTTCAATCTATGTTCCTCCCTCAATGTTTGCAACCAACTGGCAAAATAACACTTCCGCCTATTATAACCATGAGTGTTTTTTATGAGACGGAAGGGCAACAGCCTGGACTGAATAATAACAAGCATTCTCTGAATTTAACTTGCTCTTGATTTCGTTACGAATGTCTGACTTGTTAATGTCGTCCCCATTTTGTCACATTTTTGAATGATTCATTAGCTGTCCTTAAATTCTGGTTCTGTCCTGAATTCTCGTAACGAGACATGATAATTTACCTTGTCTTTTCTGAGCAATTCAAAGTAATTAATTGGTAAGCGTACTTAAGCAAAGACTGTTTCTTCCGTTTACGTGATAACTCTAGTATTCAATCAACTGCACTCAATAATGCTCATGAAAGATATCCCCGTTCTGTAAAATATACGATAACAAAATCAGAGCTGCAATTCTACATCACAAAAATTAAAAAAAAACTGAAAAATGTTTACTTTTAGAACATCAACCACATGTCCTGCTTTCAAGGAGTTTATCTCTTTCGTGTAAGCATTTCAAATGTTAGGAATTATATCAAAATGCATTTTAGATCCACGTCAAATCAATATGAGGAAAATTTGCTTGAAGTCAGCGAGTTACTCAGACGCAATTTATTGTATGCCCCCACCACTGACACCGTTTCATATTTTTCTGTATGCTTTATATTAAAAGACTGTTATAGTGCGCAAGGCCAATATGTCACTGTTTCACTCTTTACTTTCTGGGATCAAGTGCTCTTTCCCCACTTTTTGTTGTTTCAAAATCTGATCGCCCTATTGTGAATAGAACATGCACTTGAAACTACAGAACGTACCATTTAAAACGCAACTACACAATCACGACCATTGCACAAAAATTCATTACCCTCTCCCAACCTTCTCCGTGACAGTCCAGTCAAGGTCACCCTTGTCCCTAGGCCGCCGCTCATGCCAGTAGGAAACATGGTATTCAGAAGCAGAACAAGTGCTCATTCTCGAACATTACTTCGCACAGAAATCGTTTGTTGTTACTCATTAAACACAACACTGGCAAACTTTTGCCGACATTGACCCAGAAACACTTAGCAAAGTCGCACGCAACATACCAAAATGTTTTGTAATTTCCTAACAAATAATAATAATAATAAAATAGTTCGTCTCGTCATGTTGTTGTCACCAAAGCTTACAAATACTGTTGAAGTTAAAGCTTAATTTCAAATGAAACACTGTGTATACATATTCTGTAACCTTAAAAAAATATCAAGGCCGGAGGGAAATTCATAACATTTAGTAAATAGAGATTTTTGAAACCCGAAAAATGTTCAGATGACGCATAGGCATATATGTGTTCAAGACGCTTGTTTCCTTCTGGAAAGAATTAAGAATAATATATAACATTGCCTTATTTCGTACAGAAACGCAAACACTTCAATACGATAACTCATAATAAAATAAATTCGAACTGAGCTCGAAGATCTTACGCTGTCATCAACAAAGCTATTAAATAAACACAAATATGAACGCCGAACAGGAAGAATACGTCGTTCCTTTATGGATTAATGGAATGGTATTCTGAAAAATGACATTTCATAAAGGACATAAATTAAGCTTTTCAGAACATTCTATTCCAAATTCTGCCTTTTCTCACACTTATTACTGGAATCATCATCATCATCATTAATAAGACATTATTTATCACCGATTAGGAATGCCCATACAGGGCATCTTTTGCTTTTTGAAAGAACACCTCTTTCGCATATTAGGAAATAGTTTTTGAGTTAATTTCAATTTTCAAAACACACTACTACGATACAGATAGTCAATGAGCAGACACTTAGAAGTACTTCGCGTGGGAGCCTCACTGTCACGGCCGTGAAAAACACAAGACGGTGTGATTGGTCGAAATTTGACAGATAATAGCAGAAAGGATTACAATACATAGCAGGAAAAACACTTACCCAATCTTTCTCCGGTTTCCTAAATTCTTAGGATCCCGGCTCTATCCATGTTCACGAAGAGAAGATACACACATTAAATCCGTTGAGACACACATTTATCACAGCTATGCACTTGTGTCTCATAATTTCTTGCACAATTTCAGGAATAATCTTCCAACATCTTCAACCCCAATTCAGCCATGTTGAACTGTACAAAACAGATTTCAATATCAGCGCCATCACGTAGAATACTGCACAACTGTCGTAATTACTACATATATCGTGTGTATAGATCGCGCCAGCAATCACTTTGAGATTGCAAATCGAGTTCAGCGATAGAAGTATCGATTGTTCGGTATCGCAACACAAAGTGTCTATTACGCATAATAGATGTCGATAAGGAACATGTTTTGGACACGTACTTCCTCCCAACAAAACAAAGAATCGGAAT
>NW_019059813.1:941082-980708 GCF_000696155.1 Zootermopsis nevadensis
AACAACCAAACTTATTCGTAGTATGTTTCACTTTGCTCAACTCCAGTTGTTACTTTCTATATACGCAATTTCACAAACTGGCAGGGGATATATATAGATCTAACGACACACACACACACACACACACACGTAATTTCTTATTGCCGTGTAGATGGTAGATGGCAGCACTATAGGGAAACTTGTCCAACTAGTTGCTTCCACCCTTGACTTCTAATGAGGGACAAAATCATTGGCCGTTTAATAAGAAGAAAAGCAATGTTCATTATGCTAAATTATTTTCATTCAACTTATCACAGGCGAATTGTTTGATATAGTCGCGCTTTAGTTTGGCTTGGCTGTTTATTTATATTGTGCTGCCATCCGTCGGGGGGCGGTAAACATAACAGCAGTTTTAATAGCAGTGCCTCAGGCGGTAACAAGGATAACTGTTATTCGACCTTGACGTTTGATCTGATGGTGAAGGCAGTAAGGTCCTCTGACTCTTCGGTCAGTTTCTTCTGCCAGACAACATGGAACATGTTTTAAAAGAATTTTTTGCTTCACAGTAGTAATTTTCTTATATATAAAGCCCCTTTGTTCAGTGGTCTTCATTCCTGTCTGTTTCCATCCAGTTTCTATTCAGTCACAAATGGTTTATGTTCATATTTTGATATATCACAATTTAATTGACTTATAAAGATTATTTAAGTTGTGTTATATTCCACGCTATATGGAAATAATGCAGGGATTACAAACTGTTTTGCAAGTGGGTTTCAGTTCAATTCCAGACACAATGCATATCAGTATTGAAACAAATTGTTTAACATCTGATGTTATTTAAAATGTATGAATTGTAATTCCACAAACACAATCTGTAGTTGGTCTGAAGCAAATCTCATCCAGAATTAGAACTTTAAACAATGTCATGTATAAGGAAAGTTACTGGTGAAACAAATTGAAGTCAATTCTTTACATACATTGACAGTTTTGAAATGAAGGCATTAAACTTGGTATCTTTGTGCAGAGGGTACAAATGATAAAAAGGTTTATGAAACTGAGTTCTTTCAGCAATTTTATGGGATTAAAATCACCCCAGAAAGGCAGGAGTTTATAAAAGATATGTTTCAAGGAATACAGGTATCACTTTTCATCTTGGACAGCTTCTGTATCTGCTGATAAATGAAGGAACATGGGGGCAGAGGATTTTTCTTCTAGTCTCTGCGTCCAGACCGGCTCTGGGGCCCACCCAGCCTCCTCTACAATGGGTACCGGGGTCCTTTCCCGGGGGTAAAGCCGGCCGGGGCGTGATGCTGACCACTCACCCCCATCTAGTGCCGAGGTCAAGGAAGAGAGGAGCTATACCTCCACTCCCCCCAAGCGCCTACATGGCGTATAGTGGGACAAACTTTACTTTACTTTATTAATTTTTACTGTGTTCTTAATGTAGTAAATTGACTGTGTGTTCTTCTTCCATATTTCTAATAGTTCAGGGCAGGCATGGTAAACCTTTAATAACTTTGGGCTGGAACCACTTTTCTCATTATGACTACATGCTATATTACATATCAAGCAAATTATTGCCAGTAGCTGAAGCAAATAAGTCCAAAATTGATGCTAGAGAAATAAAAAGTTCAAGATAAGTCTACATTATACTCAACTTAATCATATAGTTAACCATGGTATGGGGGAGTCTTAATTAACTAAAATAAAAGTAAATGTTTAATTTGTTTATACAATAAATAGTGATTTATTTATTTGGGAACAGGGGCAAACAAAACTACATTAATCACTGGGATTATTCATGAAACACTGAGTACATATGTTACAGTGTGACAAATATTTATATCACAAAACATTCAAGCCCACCAACATTAATTTTGTGACAATATGTAGGTCTTCAGTGATCACCTTCAAGTAGTATTCATACACAAGAAATGTAATGAACAGTGAAACATGTTAACACAACATCATTGACAGTTATATGCATTACAATCCATTTTCTCCCTTCATATTCAAAACAAATGCTTTCAAAATACTAAATATCAACATTTTCGTAACTCTGCAGTTTCCAACACAAAAGCGCACGTGTGTGTTTACCTCCTTGTACAAATTAAGCAGTATTTATTTAGTAGCAATTTAAAAAGATATAGGTCTGTATATTCAGGTGTGCAGTTATGTCCATCGTGGTGTACTTTCACATAAATTTGAACATGAAACATATTTAATATGAGATGATCATTACATGACATTTTATTATAACAACAACAACACTGGAAGGACTGAGCTGGCAGCAATACCAGTGTTTCTGTTACACCTAATCTTTTAGTGCATATGAAGGGCCATGTTTCTTTGATTCATAAAAATATTGATATTAAAACCACTTATTTTTTTATTTATTGTGTTTTACATCAGGAAAGATAATCCTTAATAATATCATAACAAAGTATAGATTAAATACTTTAATGAATCAGTATGCAAATAAGGTTAGCCCAAAGTATGGTACATGGCACTGATTAACATTTCCACCTCTGTGTAGTGCATAGTGCACAGCCATGTCTGTAAACACTAGATCACTTGTTACAGCTCAATTCCCGCTGAGTAGTACCCGCATTTTCCGTTAACCGATCCGCATTCTGCGAGCCGATCATTAAAAATGTCACCTAGAGAATAATTTAAAAAAACTGAAGTTTATGGAATTATTTTGAAGACCAGAAGTATATTCATTCTCAATATTTCCCATGGAAATATATATTTATATGAAACACTTAAATCATTGGGCTTCAAATATTGAGTGCAAAGAATTACAGAAGCAACAAATGTTCAAAATACTATAGTTAAATTTAAGCATGTAACCAGTTATTAAAGTGTTAGTGAATATATCCAGACACAATTTACATTTTGTACCACAAAATTCACACATATTATAAACTACATTTAGAAAAAAATATTTACAGTATTTTATGTATTTCACAGTTGCTAATGGGATAAAATATTTAATATATTTGTGTAAAGTGATGTATCACTGCACATCATATAATGTAAAGGAAATGTGCCGGTAGCTACAGTAATTCTGACATTAGTCTATGATTAAATAATATAGGCTTCAATGATTAGAAGTCATACAAATTACTGGTGGAAAATACATGAAAAATATTTATGATGTTCGTATTTGACAGTGAAGGAAAGTGTCTCATATTTTTACAAATCAGTTGTGCAGTATACATGAGGTAAATTAATTTGAAGTGAAACAAAATATAAGAGGAAATGTGTTGGTATCTAAAGTAATTTTGAAGTTAGCTCATGGTTGTTGAATGTAGGCTTGGTTAGTAAGAATGCACTGTCCATAGAAGTCATTAACAGAATCTGGGATAAACAGTAGCCTTTAATGGGGTTTCTATAAGCCCAGGGAAATTACATCTGATGTTCTTATTTAACACTTATTGGCACTCTAGTAAAAAAATAAATAAAATTTTAAAAAATCATATTACTTTATATCTATGCACATTGTAACTGAATGTTATAAACATTACAATACACTGAGGAGTATCATTAAAACAATGTTACTTTCCAATTCCCTTACAGTATTTCTCACTGAATGAAAAATAAACTATAATTTTTAGTCATTAGTGTTAGGTGTTAAATAGTGATGTCAAAAACAGGTGGCATAGCCAAAAGGTAATGATGGAATGCAAGTCCCACAAAAATGTAAGGTACAGAGTTTGCCTTTCTAGAAACAGATTAATTACATAATATTAAAGCCAGACAGAACGTAAAGTCTGCCACTCTAGATTTCCAAGAATCTCCTTACTCAAAACAAAACTGACCATATACAATCAGCTCCACTGCCTATAAGAAATAATGACGTGGGAAGTGCTATGGAAAACTATAAACATTCAAAAGAAAAATCATATAAAATCACATAAAACATATAACATAATATAATATTCTCAACCATATTATTCTGAAGTCTGCCAAGGTTTTTTCATATAATAATCAGAAAATTACTTTTCACTGTTTACATTTGCCTAAAATTTATAAATATTATTAACTATATTCTACCATAGTAACGCTATTCCTTAATTAAGCAGCAGTACATTTTTTAGTAAAAATGTGTATATCCCTGATGATGGCCCTGGTAGACCAGAAAATGTAAGGTTAATGGTTTTCAAATAACATTGTATCCAATATCAAAGTTATTTTATTTTTCTGAGAAAATATTTTTTTAAAGTTATTAAATACGTACAATAGATAGAATTAATTCTCTTCAATCCTTTTCCTTGTAACTTAAATTCATTCTGCCCTAACACCATGAGCCTGGTTAATTTGAATGCTCTTTATACACTATGATTTGCTTGCCAAATGAGACAGTAAATATTAAATTCTATTATGGTCTATTGTATGAAGTGCAGAAAGGGTTAAGAGTATGTAGTTTCTTGTCAGTGGAAATCAGTAGTTTAAATGTGAAGACTTGATTAATTTCTCCCGAAACAGATTCAGCTGAATAAAACTGATAAAATGTTATCAGACTCTTGACCCAATTTGAGATTCTTATGTAACACTAGTTATGACTATGACTGCAACTTCAAATTCTTTTGATTCTATATTTTTGTTGTTGTAGAAAGTATCTACTTTGATATAACTCTCCCTTGCATTCTGCAGAGCTGCATAATGCCATTTCAAGCAAGAAGGCAATATGTTTTACATATAAACATTACATTTTTCAAGTGAAAATGTTCTTTCTTCACATCAAAATATACTAGGATAAGGAACTAAGAACTTCCCACAAAAGCATTCAAAAACACAAAAATGTAAGATTTACAATTCTCTTATCATACTGACTACCCAGGACACTGGTATCCACAGCTACATTCTTGAATAAATCTCCACTCCACTGCTGCATGTATGCTAGCATAACATGTTTTTCATGGTGATGTGTCCACTAGCACCTGTGCAAATTCAGTTATCAGTTTCTGAAATTTTGTCCATTAATGAGAAAAAAGACACAAGTATCAGTAGAATACTTGTTACTTCTATGTTCTGAATACCAGCATAGTAAATATGAATAATGAATTAAAGCTTTTATATTTCAATGCTTGGATTTGTTGATTTGCTAACTTTCTATTTAACTGTGAATTTAACATAAAAACTTATCCCAATCTGGTTCTCATCTTCAGATATTTCTGTATTACAGATAACCACATATACTTTGTTATGTAAATTTGCAATTGCTAACCTTCAACTACCAAAATTTGCCATAAGAATAAAATCAGATGTGCCAAGGAGGAGTGACATCATGTCAAGATGCTATGCTTAAGCCATGGCAGTTACTAATCTGCCCTCCCGAAGAAAAGTGCTCCCAGCCCCTCAAGTACTGATATTTTTAGTGATATGATATACAACAAGTATAAGCAACCTAAAATCCAATAATGGTTTTGGCACGAGATAAACAATTTTAAAAATTTAGTGTTGCATTCAACATATTATAATTCTTTTGTCAGACTCCTTAACTGAGTAGCACTTCTACATAAACCATATGGGAAATAATTTCTCAGTGTGAATTATATCATTACACAGTGTACGCTATAGTGTATTTGGATTTAATTAAAATTAGAATTGAGGTACAACTACAAATTAATACTAATTGGCTAGTTGGCTTGTTTCTTATACCCCCAGTGACATTTTATGATGACCTTGCTGACCCCTGCACATCTATATAAGGGTGTATTATCCTTTTCTGAGGCCAAGTACTCACAGGGCAGATTCTGATACCCCAAGTGATAGGGTTGTCATGGCCAGATTCTATTATTTATCCTTACCTGAGCCTGTAATATTTGTTCTTTTCACATCTTTAGCAACAGACTTTTTGTTGTAAGTAAAAAGGTGTTGGTACTCTGTACTGTTCTGTATTACCAAAAAGAAAAAAGCAGTGTCTATAATTTAAAGTATATGCTCTACATAAACCTTCTGATGAAATTACAGTTAAGTCTAAGAAAAACATTACTTTGTTTTCATACAAACTTCTAATTTAATTATTTTTGACTTTTAAACTGTAATGATTTTCACAATGTAAAATAACCTCCAAACACAATATTCATATAAACTTCTAATTTAATTATTTTTCGACTTTTAAACTTCAATGATTTTCACAATGTAAAATAACCTCCAAACACAATATTCATACAAACTTCTAATTTAATTATTTTTTGACTTTTAAACTTTAACGATTTTCATGATACAAAATAACCTCCAAACACAATATTCAAGTGACCACAAAATATATGCAGTACATGAAACAATATTCTACTGTCATGCTTGATGGTTCTTTATAGTTTGGAACATGAATGACTGAATTACAGCACACTTTTGTGACAATGCAGTATTTAAATTTCCTCAAAAATATTTCTAACTATTTTTATGTTCATAAATTTTGTAATTAACAATTAAACAAACTTGATAGCAAAGTTTTAGAACTGCTACCAGATAACGTGGCAAGATTACTGCATACAAGAATAGACTGAATCTCACCTCCAATGTCTTGTCTTTAAAATGCAATGTCATATAATTAAACATTTGGCACAAATATCACAACCTTTATAATCCTATCCAACTAAACATTTATTAACATATCTGACAAAGTCTGAAATTGTCAAGATAAGTCCAGAACCAGATACTTAATTTACTAACACTTTGAAATTATACATCCACACATTTCAGCAAATTTGTTTCTTGACAGTTTCAAAATAACTGCTACAGAAAGTTTTGTGTCCACACCTACCAAGGAAACAACAATTAACAATGTAATGTTACTGAGTAAAGACATGACCACTACAGTGTGTGCTCCTTACATTGTAAAAGCTTCAGGGAAAAGGAAGTGGAATATGAAATAAAGACCTGGATGCTTGTGGATGAGGAATTATATAGAATAAGGAACTAGATGTGGAAATAAACTTGTGATGGTACTAAGAGTACAGACCAGAATCTTGGAAACTCACATCTCAAGTAGAAAGCAAGTTAATGTGCTTTGAAAGGAAAATTCTACGGAAAAACTTTGGCCTCCTAAAGAATAATGATGGATCATATAGAATTAGATATAATGCAGAGTTAGAAGAATTGATCCATCATGAGCACGTTACGAGATATATTAAATCGCAACGGTTAAGATGGGAGAGTCATGTGGTCAGAAAGGGAGAGGATAGAATGCCACATTTGGTATTAAACCAGAAATTGTGGGGAACAAGACCTAACGGAAGACCAAGGGGAAGGTAGATTGATGTGATAGAGGAAGATATGAGAAAGATGAAAGTGTGCAACTGGAAGAAGGTAGCTCAAGATAGGAAGAGATGGGGACATATTGTTCAGGATGCCAGAGCCCACCAAGGGCTGTAGTGCAAGAGAAGAAGAAGAAGAAGAAGAAGGTACTAAGAGTAGAGGATTGGCTTGGGTTTTAAAACTTTTTCATAACATCAGCATCATATTTTGAAGTGATACTACAAGTGATTGGTCAAGATATCTGTCAGATGGATATAAAATAAAGAATTGCAATACTTCCAAGAATAAAATTAGCCATTATGCTGAGACTTTGGTGGGGGGGGGGGGGGGGGGGGATGCTCTAGAGTCTGAAGCAGTCACACAGTCATCTACATATTAGACTACCTATCATTAATCATCTCATCAACATACTTTAAGTATAATAACCAAATTAACACACAATTAAAAGCACTGAAAAAATAAATTAAAACCTGCAACTATACTGCTATAAAAAGTGATATATAAGTGTATACATGTTGCAAGCTATGTGGTCACAAACATGTCTAAATTTTGTGTATTTTCATGGGAACTGGTAAACAAACATCTAAAATCCTTTCTCTGAAGTGTTTCTAAGTAGTATCTCAGCAGTTTCTGTACAATTTCAATACATTTCAGATACAGAAAGAAACTTGCATCAGTGTTGTTACAATGTTGTGCACCATTTTGAAAAGCATCCAGGTACTTATAATAATGAGAAATCAGAATCATATTGAGCATATACAACCATCTAAGGACTCGGATTAGCCGTTTTCATGCCAGTGTCTTGTCTACTGGTAAAATATCTAGGGTCATATTGATAATGGAGTTGTGAACATTTAGTTCTTTTATAGAGGATAGGTTTAGAAAGTGGAAGGCATGAAAAGAACTTGGCAAGAAATAATGAAAACCTGCCAAGAAGTACTTAATGTTCTCCAAGGAAAGGATGTTATAAGATTAGTGTGGAATTATAATAGATCTAAGTTTACTGAACAGTCAAACATGTAAAATTGTTCTGATGGTTCATTCCATATTTATTTACTAACAGCCACGAAGGTTATTTTAAGTGTTTCAGTATTCTTAATACCCTTCCCCATAAAAGCTACGAATGACAACAGACATTATTGCATGTCCACTGTGATAATTATAAACTTAACTCTGTGTCGAGGTTTAATCATTGCTATCTTTGGTCTAAAATGAGACTAAATTTCCTTAGTAATGATACTTACAGTTAAAAATGTTTGCCACTTTACTTGGCATACAAGAATATCATCTCAAAGTTAGAATAATAATAATATTAATAATAAAATTGTAACATGAATACTGAACAGAGGAAAATAGCTATCTATTATCCCTGACTGTACTGAATTTACTTGTAAAATTTGAAGTGTATGTAAAGTACATTACATCTGAACCGGTTCAAGCAATACAAGTTCATTTTGGAGAGCAACAAAACACAAATGTAACACAACAATGTGTGGACCAGTTTCTATAAGTATTTTTACATAATTAAGGATGATGTAATGAATCTGACAATGAGTTCAATCATTTTTGTATA
The DNA here is from genome assembly GCF_000696155.1 of Zootermopsis nevadensis. The sequence continues at coordinate 949,904 of NW_019059813.1, forward strand.
CTTCCCACTTTTAGTTACCCTAGCATCTCAGCCTTAAAATAAATGTGACAAAAATTTCTGGCAGATTGTAGAATAATGCTGTGACCTATCTTAAAATGTCAAAGGACTCAAATTTTTTCAGGCACTTCTTCTGTAGTAAGATGGAACATTCAGAATATGTTTGGTTGCAATAGAAAACGATCTTAGCTACCGCTATTTAAAAATTAATGAAACTGTTCTTATAGGCATTCTCACAATTCTTAACACATGAACCTTGACAATACAAAAAAGATATTTTACGTTATAATTTACTCACTCTTTTGATTAGTGATTTTTATTATTATGCGATGATAACATTTCAGATACAGAATTCCATACAGTTGTTTATAAGGTATTCAAATGAGTAAACAAAAGGAGCTGAAATATTACCTGCACCTATAATCAGTTCACTGTGTCCATCCTGAATGGGCAGTATGAAAAGTAATGATGGGAAATCATACTAACTTTCACAGCTACTGCTAATTTTAGACTTGAAATTAGTCTTTTATTTTAATGCTTACACCTTTCTCATTTTATATCCATGCATTCATAAATTCTGGTTTTTTAAGGAGATAATATATGTCAATTTTTATTATAAGCAATCAGCTTGAATACTCCTATTCTTCAAAAACCAGTTTACACATTTGAAGACAATTACCAGTACTTTAATATAATTTATATTATTCTTGCATCATATTTATTAGGTTCTTTGACCTGACTGGTTGCTTGATTTTGATTGTTTGACTCAGAGTCAGCTATTACATTACATTACGTATGTTTCATAACTTTTTAAAGCTAATTCTGTATAAAATCAAAATGCCAAATTTGATATACATGTTTGCAAAATTTATTTTTTATAAAACCCATTGTATATTGTCTTTCTTTCAAATTTATAAGTTACAATGTTATTTATTCAGTTTATTTCTTTTGAGTTTTAATAAGCTGCAGTGGTTTGAAAATATGTGTAGACTTCATTTAATTCCAATAGAGTGATAATATATGCATCTTTATTACATTTAGTGGAAGAATAGCGTGAGCTAAACCATTATATATTTCAGCCCTGCAGTTGTTACCACCCTTCAGTACAATATTTTCCATAGCAATTTCTTTGTTTTCAACCCAAACTCTACAGAGAAGATATGAGTAGTCTTGGTAGCCATGATGGTTGCTCGAGATGAAATTGTGGTTGTGCTCTTACGTTCAAGTTAGGAGAGGTAGTATGACCAATAGAAGAGATTAAATACAGCAAATGTAAGGGGGAAGCAGAACCGAGAGAGCTCATCAATACGGCGAGCTCTAATCTTATTTTTGGGCAGTGTTTCACTGCCTGCACACATGTTGTGAGTTGTCCTTGGTTCACAGCCAAGCATAGAATCATCTGCTCTTGCGCATTTCTTCTGGAATGAAACAAGAAAGAAACAAAGAACTAATGACGGTGCTATCATTCCTAATATTTTGTATTAATTTTTGAGATGAAGATGGCTGTTTTCTGGCTTGTAGTGCCATGTAGTCTGGTAGAAGTTTACCAACGTTTCAAAGGTCCTTGCTGCCTGCATCGTCGTCAAAGTACCTCTGAAACATCAGTACACCAGACTACACATCACTAGAACTCAGAAGACAACCATCTTAGTTTAATTCTGTAGGCAGAATTAAAATATTTTAGCTAAGGAAATATATGTAGTTTTAAGAAATAATTTTTTTGGGGTCCACAGTGGCCGCTCGGTCTGTAGCGCGGGTCTTGTGCCGCTTGGTTGCTGGGACCGTGTGTTCAAATCCCACTCAAGTCATGGATGTTTTTCTGTGTTGTGCTGTCCTGTGTACAGGTAGAGGCCTTGCAACGGGTCGATCCCTCGTCCAAGGAGTCCTACCGAATGTCCATAGATCGAGCCAACTGAAAAGTTGGGGACCCGTAAAGGGTACCAGAAAATGTACAAATATTCTTAAACCGGAGAGAGAGAGAGAGAGAGAGAGAGAGTTGTTACCACAGTAACTGCAACAGCTGAGTCAGGCTCTTCTGGGCTTTGATCTACTGCTTTTCCATTGACAGCTTCTGGGGACTTCTTCTTATCAAACACCTCAACTGGCTGTTTGCGCCACATGTAATTCACGAATGTAAATTCCAGAAGAGCACAGAAAACAAACGCTGGAACAAATATATACTTGAGTACATAAAGACAGAACTAATAGAAAGAAACACAATTAATTCTGACATAACGAATATATTGTGGATTCTCTTGGGAAGGGATTGGGGGTACTGAACGTATACAAATGATCACTTTAAAGACACTAGTTCACTGTTGGAAGTTCACACTAATGTTCAGAATTCAGTGATGATTTGAGGTCACTCAAACTGATACACAACTGTGTCAAAATAAATTTGTGACATAGCGAACAACGTGCTTCCACTGATGTAAGCAATTTGAGAAATGCTTACACAGCGTAAAAATTCCAGTGTATTTGCAATAATTTGATCTTTGACCTTTGTGAATGACTTCAGTGATATTAAAAGTGTTTGAGATCAATAACCTTTGTGTCTGTGGGGCATTTGTTCCCAGATAGTTTCTCAGAAGAGAGTTGCCATGGCTTAGACTGCATAAGTTACATTGCTGCCATGCTCTCATGACTGTTGGGGTACAGTGCTGTTGCCAGGTATCACTATAAGTCAGTTTCCCTTGTAGAAAGTCACTACTCTGTTTCTGACAGGTTTGCTTCATAAAACTTTCTGCCAGCTCTCTTGGTCCGTGTTCTTGGCAGACATACCTTTTAAACTTGGCACTTGGCACCAAGCACGTGTTTCAAAATTTGGTCAAGCTACAAAGGGAGAAATAAGGAATGGAAGAAAAAAATAGATGGGATTTTTAATGGCTTTTGCTAGTTTATTCAGAAACATGTTGATATACTAGCTTAAAATCAACTATTACAAGCTTTCTTCCTTACATGTTCCTTTGAGAGCATAGTTAATTAAAATCTTATAATTTGTCCATTATAGTTGATACAAAATCATTAAAAGTCTCAAAATATTATAACTAAAAGTGGACATAACTTTCTTAGGGAAGTAATATTTTATTATTAACTATGTGCCTTACATTTCTATTTTATTCTCATGAAACTCACCAGTGCAGGTCCCCATCCACACATCAATGGCCTTCACATAGCTCACTTGTGGTAGTCCACTCTGGATCCCTAAAGCAGTTAACATTTAACTGACAGTTAAGCTTTAAATCTTGATATGATACAGTTTTAACTTTTACAAGCAAAGCACTTTACACCAGAATACATACATTAGAACTCTTTGTAATGCTCAAAGTGCAACAAACATCATGTAATACCAGTCTATACATTCATCATAAAGCTAGAGTCAGCGAATTCTGACTTAAGCAGTAAATAACATACTTGAAAATAAGCGGCTGTATGAAGAGGCAAAATTAAGTAATTTATAACAAGTTTGAAGTGTGTATGTGTGACAAAACTCTTATAAATTAACACTCGATACCCTCCATCAGTTTCTTTAAGGAAAGAAAGAGCAGACGAACTGTCTCTAGTTGAGCACTGACAGAATATTATATGCAGAGTCACAGGGAAGATACTTTCTGTTTCTGAGACACATTATTGCTCCATTTATATCTAGTTCAAGCAACGTTTCATACCCAAGACAATATGTATGTCCTATCTTAATGGAGACCGTGTGATTAAATATTCAAATCCCACAACAACACGTAACCATATTTCCACTTCATATTGTCATGATAATTGCCGATTCCCCATCCAAGAAGCCCTTCCTACTATATTTCAAATGGATTATAATTAAAATAACGTGTAAAAGAAAATAAAATGGTTACATTGTTAAGACATATGCATACATATAACTGTTGTTTTTTTTAAACATGTTTAGTTTAATAGTCTAAAATCACTTTATTAATTCAAATCTGTGTATCCTGATATTGAATATAAAATAATTTAATGCTTCTGTGTTGTTCGGATGTTGGTAGTGCTGCTCGCCGTGCTGGTGCGGCAACTTCTCCGACTTCTCTGTTGTGCAAATCATCTAAATGACGTGTAGCAGGCGTACTTAGTGATTCACATCACGAAACATTTCAGACCCACATGCCGAAGTTTGTATTTGTAAACTACTTTCGGCCAGCTTTACATAGAAAGAGGCAATCTGACACTCCAGAATTTCAAAGCGAAGTGTGTGGTGTCAGTTAAGCTACTGTTTCAGCCACTACGCGTCCTTTCAAGTTGCAGTCGCCCAATACCTCCAACTGAAGAAAATGACACGCACACACGAGTGTGGGAATGTGTCTAGGGTAATATCACTTTACGTTTGTGAATATCTGCAACTCTTTGGTAACAATCGGAAGGCTCGATGTTGGTGAAAACAAAACCATCTGTGGAACTTCATATCCTAATTCTAAGACTTGCTTTAGGATACGTGGAATATTCATTCTACTGTTGGGAGCAATTATTTAAAAAGTTAATGTTAGGTAATTAAAAAACGCTAAGGCAAGTAACTTGTATACATATAAGAGATGAAGTAAGTTGTTTGGGAGAAAATACACAACAGGAACTTCAATAGGTGATCTTTGTTTTTCTTAGAGCATTTTAATTTTAAAATGTTTCCCGGCCCGGCTCGGGGACCATTCGGCTCCACCCACTTCAAGCCCGAAGTTTCCCCCACCTTACCACGACTTCATTTAATTCCAGCTCGAATGAAGGCCGATCTCTTTAAAATTTCCCCTGACTATTGTGTTAGTAACACGCTTCTTTTAGTGTATAAGTGGCAGTAATCCTGGAATGAATTATATAACGATGCTCTTGAACGTTTCAGATTTTCTTGGCGTTTTAGGAACGGTAAACGATATCGGATGCCAGATTTGTAAGGTATTATCTCGGACTATTTGTTGGAGGGGCATCTACGAAAATCCCCGAGAAAATCAAGTTGATGTGAATTGTTTGGAAAAAAAAAAAAAAAAAGAAGAAGAAGAAGAAGAAGAAGAAAAAGAAGGCACGAGAAAACCCTAGGTATTATATTTGACTTTTGAGCACCGTTATCGTGAACCAAGCCCGAAGCCGGCCAGTGCAGACCTCTATACGCAGCCGCGTGAACAAGGGCGGAATTGGTGGTGGACTGCAATGGGGAATACAGCAGCATGAGCGTGTGAACTGACTACTTACCTTTGTTACCAAGGTTCAGAATGCTTGGAGCTTTACTTTCATTTCCCCATACGCCTTTATGGCATGGTTCCTTGCCACAGGCACAATTTTATTTTATATATTTATGAGTCCGATGTGACTACTGACTGGAGGCTACACATTTGAAACAACGTAAAGATCTAATTAAACTGGCATTTAAATGTTTTAAACTCACTAAAATTTGTCCAGTTTCAATGATTTTGTGCTCATACATTTGAGAGGGCAGAAACCAAGATTGGGTTTGATTGGTCAGTGTCTCAGCTCTGTCGTTTACCTGACGACTGGGAAGATACTGCGAGCAGAGTGGTAACTCCCAGGGTGGTGCGACCAGGTACTGAATCCACGTCCATCCAGAAGGAGACCCATGAAATAACAACTATGAGGATGGTTGGCAGGTAACTTTGTACCAGATGAAAGCCCACTGAGCGACTCAAGTGAAACTCTGCGACCAAACAACTGTAATTACCTGTAAAACAGTTCACTAGTCAGAAAACTGGGCCCAGAGTCATATAATTATTCTCATCGGTTATAAATTAGATTACATAATGTCTCCTCTTAAATTCGGGGAGTGATTGCTCCCTTTCATATTACATTTTATCTTCCCGTTTCACATATAAAAAACCTGAGTATTAAAAGTACAACAGTATAATTTTACTTGTTTTTTAAAATATATTTGTCAAATTTATTCACATGGTGGCCAAAGTTCCACCTTGTCAGGCTGGTTCCCAAACCTCTAACCGATTCTTGTAGCGTGGCTTATTCATAGCTCTGATATTGGAATTAGCAAGCACCTCTGAAACGTCGGTGAACTTCTACCTGACTAAACAGAGCGCAAAAACCCAGAAGACAGCCATCTTTTTGAACCTATCTTATTTTCTTATTTTTTCCTTACTTTTCAACGGCCCACCAACTGTCTACATTCTGTAAGGATAATATATTTTTGATTGGACATAGTTTCCACAATTGATGCTCATCTGAGACGCAATTTTGATCAATGTTAACTTCGGTTGTCTCGGATACAGTAATAAATCTAGTCCTTGAGCTCAATACACTTCACAGTCGATGGCCATCCAGAAAATACATTATCCAAACTCCTATTCCCCCTCCCCATTGAATCTTTCCACCGATTCATACAGTTATCGTACTGCACTGTAATTATTTCATAACTGTTACTAGTTTTCACTCCCTCTAGCTATAAAGACTTGATTACAGGTCGTTGGGTGCATTTGTCACTACTCAAAAGACAATGAAAACCAAGTAGGCATAAGTGCAGATGAGGGAAAATTAGTGTTGTTTATTACCGTCATAACATTTGAGGAAAACTAAAATTACCTTTACTTCTAGACTTTCCTTGTGGCAGATAATTATATCATTAGTGTACCATAGGTCACACACACATTCCATTGTCTACAGAAATACTAATTTTAGCATTAGCGGAGAAAATTTAAGAGCAGTTAGATTAATACGATTTCTCGTATTTTAGAAGATGCAAGTTAATGTATTTCATAATTTATGTTTGTGACATCACGGTAACAAATCACGGAACGAAGAGTAAAGCAGAAGAGAAGAGAGAATAAGACTTATCTATGCAACACGCAATATGACGCCATTAATAATACTGCAGTAAGTGTACGGCTAGATATGATTTCTGAGGACGACACTCACCGATTTGGAATGACTCCTGACAATCAGAAGCTGCGATCTTTACTATTTCAAATTGGGGCATACGTAGACCTTTTCCCATGATAACGGGATTCATTGTCTTCCATTCCAGACTCAACTCTTCAATTGTTTTCGAGACTAAAACAGAGCACAAAAGACGTAAGAAATCATCATCACATCGCTGGCAGTCAGTAGCAAAAGCATCGCTCAGTTTAAACACTTACAGCTGGCGACTTCCATTGTACAAACTTGACTGTCAAGGGGGAATTTCGAAAGATCCATCATGCAGGAAAACGTCAGTTTCAGTCTGAAACAAATGAACAGAGAGTGAAAAACACAGAAATATTCTAATCGATTATCAGAGCGTAGAAAAAGCAAAAATGCACGATAACAAATGACGTAAACCATTCAGCTTTTATTGCTGTCATAATTAAAACATTAATTACTAAAACAGGTGATGAAATTTTGATGGTTGGTGATATATTCAGTTGCACGAAATCGATGCATAGGCCTGAGAAGATTAATTATTGATCGTATCGTTTAGAAATTTATCCATGAAAGCAATCTTGAAGTCTTCAAATAATCCATTTAAACTCTACGCAAGAATAAAACAGATTTGAACAGGATACGCAATTTTTGCTAACATCAACTTGTCAACTTAAGCCCAAAAACTTTTTCTGGCCTTGCGTATCACAGCTATGCAATGGCTTTGGTGGGAGTGAGAAAGGTAACAGACAACACACATTATTAGCGAGTTCTAAAAACCGCAAAACGTAACTTATTAATACACTTTACATGTACATTTAATTAGTTGGTAATTTAATAGAACTTTGGGATACAGAAATATTTTAAATCTAATTTCATGACAGAAACCTAACGTTTTCAACACAACTAAGTAACATTTCCATACTTACATATAAATTCAAAGTTTATTTATTTATTTTTTGGATGCTTGTTAGTGGCCTAATTCTTTACTTTGAAATTTAGTGCAGACGTAAATATTGTAAAGCGCTGAAATATTTTCTGTTTACAAAGCATATAAAATTATAGGCTCTAAACGATCTAATGGTCTAACGGATAACATTTAATGTCTTCCTTATTTACATACTTCTTATAATACAGATTTTTATTCTGTCAGAAGGAGAACGTAATCTTCCGACAGATGGAAATGTAAACGCAGTTTATAGGAACAAGGACATGAACCAAGTGTCAGCACTTAACCTGATGGTCACTTACGGTAGAACCAGCGCACACAACAGGGAGAGGAGAAGGAGGGGGGGGCAGGAATTTATTTAAGTAATGTATTCTAACCATTCAGTCTCTCGTGGGAAGACACAACTAGGCGGATAAATATTGCTGCTATGTGCTGTGACGTACGCAAGACCATGGTCATCTATGATAAAATAATAAGAAAAAAAATTATATAATTTATAACCAATGACAGAAGAGACTTGATGATCAAGAAAATGTACTTTGAGAAACGTCATGCTTCATAATCCTTGTCATATGTTATTAGGATGTCCAAATCAAGAAGAACGAGGTAAATGGTACATGCAGCATACACGAAGAGATGCGGAATTCATGCAAAATTGGTCGGTAAACCTGGAGGGAATAGACGTCTTGGGAGACATAGGCGTAGGTGGGAGGATGATATCAAGATGGACCTTGGAAAAAGCGTGTGTAAGGCTGTTGATTAGATTATTGTAGCCGTGAACAGAATCCAGAGGCGAGCTCTCGTAAAAACGGCGATGAAACTTCGGATTCTACAAAACACGGGATATTTACTGACTAGCTGAGCGACTATTAGCTTGACAAGAGGGACTCTGCTCCATGGAGTTAATTTTACTTTAAAATCTAGGCCCGTAATGAAAAGCCAACAACGTTCTAAAATGCGCATGATTCAATGAAAGATAGGACTACGTCTGACAGCACTGTCATAAATACAACTTTGATTTACTCATGCTTGGGTTATTTAATGACCCCTTTCCACACGACACCTACAATTAAAGCGAATGATGAGCTGAAAAATGTATGGAATAAACCTATCGCGGCCTATACCTGAATTCGAAGTCTCACGAAGCGACATTCTTTACATTCGTCTTCTCCGGCACATTGGGCATAAAGAAGGAAGCGACAGAGACACGGTTTCGGCTGAAGGAGTTGCAATCCTCAAAGAACACAGAATTTCACTCACCGAGAGAGCAAAAGGAGATTGCAGTAGGCGTTTGGATACGTTACAGCAGCAGTATGCAAACAATGGAAACAGGCTTCGAGATGGACCTCGAAACTATTTGTTTATTGTCTGATAAAACTAGATATATCAAGTTAACAGTCCAGTAAGTCCCGGGCGTGGAATAAAATGACACCAGGAATTCTTACTAAATTCATTTCTCGAAGTGATACTTGTGGATTACATTGCCCCTCTCGGACAAACATTTTGAATTAATTTATCCATTTTTATAGCATCATAACTTATTCATTTAACGGAAAAATACTTCTAGAAAATTATATTAAATTAAAAGTTACATACGTATTTTTAAGTCTAATGGATTTTTTCATACAAGTGCCTTTTGTGGAATGATTACAAAAGTCATCATGCCACTCTAACCACAGAAGTACGAGAATTGTTTTATACACGCTAAACGGCAGGCCTTACAATTCTTCTTTAAAATAAGCTTAACTCCTTCTTGCACTAACAGTAAATGGGTGAAGGTTGAGTGTTTTCCTAAAAGGGTGGGGTAAGTGTAACGAGCAAATACAGACGAGAAACGCTTCAAAACTAAATAAGTTTATTTTCGGTGTCAGAAGGGAGTTCAACTGTTTGCAAAGAAACCTGGAAACTGGGGGAAGTGGAGAGAAAATTCAATAAATCGAGATCGATCTGAGCGAGGTAACCCAACACATGTGGCAAAGGGAAGGGAAAGACGTCCCTTTTACTGCATTTGCGTCGAAAACAAACAGTGGTACTGCTTGTCTGTGATGATAATTATATAATGCATATAAATAACGCAGACGCGACAGTTACAAATCTGAGTACAGTTTACGGCTGCGTCTGAATGTAATATTACCTCAAACAAAATACATCGCCTCTCTACTACACAGATAAATGTCTTAATTGTATTTAAGGAAATAATAGCTGTTTGCTCTGATAGTCATATAAAAATAAAAAAAACACTGTGTGTACAAAAGGAAGAATTACTCGTTGCTAAAGCAGATGGTACATATAGTTACCACTAGACTTTATAGCTTTACACTGTGCACCCGAGTTTCTCCTGATTAGTACGACGGTTTCACTACTCAGCACAGAATGAAACACACTGCTAGACAGCATTGCTTTTCAGCTGTCAATTACAAAACAAGGTTTGTAAGTCAGAAAAGGAAAGTTCTGATATAATTCATGTCTGTTTTAACCGAATGTGATACCATAAACAGGCCACAAAGCTAGAAATTTGTTAAGTAAAATTTACTTTATTTAATAAGAATTTACAAGACCCAGAGTAAAAAATTTGCAATTCTTTCACATCAATACAATTGTAATGAAATATCAACAAATAATTTACCTATATCTTAGACACCCTGTGTGATCGATAATTTTGTCATGAATGAAAGTGACGACGTCTATGGGAATAAAAAAAAATTCTAAATTCTAACCAAAACGAAACCAGTTTGGTTTATTCCCTTCTGCATAATGTCGCAAGTATTCATCTGCGTGGTATCCTTTTAATACCCAAAGGGTTAGCCTTATTAACACCTACAGAGTTTTAACCATATTACGCTAAGTCATTGCAAGTTTGCCATAACTAAGGCTTGTAAGGGATCGAAACGGTTATTACAAATACCAAAACTTATATTCTTGGCGATTAAAGTATTTTTTCGCTGACGCGCTAAATATTATAGGCATATCATGTTTATAACGTCCAATAATTTAGAGAATAATTGACGAAATAATCACACGAAAGTGAAGAATAGAAAGTTAATAGCTTCTGTAAGCAATTTTCAATCCACCTTGTATCAGGCACGTAACCACTAACGGAAAACAACGATCTACATGTACCGTTCATATCACACCTCTGATCTGATGATCTAGTAATATTTGTTGATGATTACATAGTATGAAGTTTCTTGTTATGTAATTTTCTCCATATATATTTTAATTATTACATATACTTTCTCAGTAGTGTTATCAGTCGTCGTAATCTGTGACAGAAAAAGTAAAATGCCCAAAATTAAATTGTAGTTTTGTGTAGTTTCATATTTATTCTTTCAATAAATATATGTATGGATATCAATTTTCAAAATATATATACTAATCCAATTTTATTAACACGTGCTTTGTGTGGGGTTTCTTTCCACTACAGCATCCACGCAACTAACACATATAAGTAGCAAAGTCGATAAAAAGTCTTAAATCGTTGCCAGTTTTTAAATTACCAGTACATATAATGTGAAATTACGCGTAAAAGGGAAAGTAAACTACTCTTTTAACACTCGTGCAAACAACGTCTGTTACTAACTTCAACGTGGGCCGAGAGAATCCGGAATCCATTCTCTATCTTCTTTAACTCCGTGATTCTGGAGGTATCACCGTGGCACATTAGTGCCTGGACTGGGGAATGGTGGACGAGATGCCGTAAAACGGAGGTGAGGGATAAACAGGGCACCAGATTACGCGTTCTATACACGAAAAAGCCACCACTACCACCATCAGCACCACAGGAGGCGAATTGCTCATTTCACTGTGTATCTTACTCTGATGCTCTTTTGTCAGGTTAGAATAAGAAGAAATTAAGTCCATCCTGTCTTATACGGCTGTATGTTATTTATGTTTTTAACAAGTAATGCATAAAATGAAAGCGTACTGGCAAGATATGTATGTCCGTCCGCAAATTTCATATTTAAATTACATTTCATGCTTGGGGTGGTTACTTTAAATATTGTTAGGAGAACGTAGCTTTAATTAGTAACGGTGCAATATAAGTCCTGCAGTGCATGAAATTGAAATTTATCAACTTTGTGAAAATAAATGATGGCACAAAACTCTGGTATGGATCTGGGCAAAGTACATGGCGCATTAGCAACCGTTACGAGCGGTTCGTAATGGTCGCGGCGGGATGCTGCCAAGCCTTGTTGAAAGCATCTGTTTCAGGTTTCAGTTCTGGATAACAGCTCAAATCAAGTCCATAGAATGAGTTAGGTGAAAGTTCCGTCTGTGTTTTAAGATTCAGTTTTATTGACAAAAGAGATTTATATTTTTATTGGCGCTATTAACTTTCTGAGATGAAGTGCGTTTTTCGTTAGTACAATGGCTATCAGTTTCCTATAAATGTGACGTCACACAAACGTCAAGTTGTTTGTCTTTATCTATCCATACTGTAAGTTCCGATCTCGTTAATAATCGGTACACAGATTTTATTTAAAATGGCGTGTAATACAAGTTTTTTTTCGAACTACTCAGTCAAAATTAGTTACAATCATAAAGAGCATCCTCCTATATAAACCTGTGGGTACCTTTTGCTCTGAACTTCTCTCGATTTTTTTTACAGTTATTTTTGTTCGGCCCAGTGTTTATCTCCGTAAAACACAGTGAGAAATCTGGACTAATTTATAATTCTTGTATTTAGTTAGGATTCCTATACTTTATTTTTAGGCATCGTAAATGAAACGACAAGCATGATGAATCACAGTACCTTGCTTCCATGCGCACATTTAGTATTTCGAAGGAACTTAAGAGTCACAGCGTAAGAGGATACGGCATAAATGTTTCCACATAGTGGCGTGTAACATCCCTAACAAAAGGCCTTACTGTCATCTGTGGTTGAATGGTCGTCCAGGAGGTATCCCTGTAATTCTGTCACACAGCGTTCGGTATTATGCTCATCAAAGGAATTCTGAGTCCTTTTCATATTTTCTACTGCATTTAAAATACTTCATAGTCTCCATGTAAAAAGCCATTGTGAAATTAGTCACATTGTATTCCTACAAATGACAATAGGACAATAAAATATGAAAACGTCTTACATTATGGATAAATGTACTTATCGAGAGGAAAAATCCGGTGGTCATTAAAGCCTTCGTCTTTTATGAAATCAGAATCCGTGGTTATAATAACCCGATACTGTGCCAGTTGAATCCATATCACGCCGACAGACCCTGTTTTTTATGACCTCTGTTAATATTATATTCTTTTATACGCCTAGGATGTACAGATAGTCTGTTGTCGTCAGATATTCCAACAAAATCTATGTAAGCAGTTTTTATCTCCATCGTCCTGTTCTTCTCGTTATCTTAAATGTTATCAAACTAATAATATCTTGATGTGAAGCTTTCACGGTGTCTTTCATTAATAAAGTCTTCTCGGGCTATCAGCCTTGTTAGATGGTTATTAATCACCGACGTTTCGAGGACTATCTCTGTCCTCATTTTCAAGGCTGTTTACTGTTCGCGCTACGAGCCACACAGTAAAGAGCCTTGAAAATGAGGGCAGAGATGGTCCTCGAAACGTCGGTGATTAATCACCATCTAACACGGCTGATAGTCCGAGAAGACTTTATTAATAATAATATCTTGTGAGAAGCATAAATTATGACACTACTCGATAGAAATTTTAATCTCTTAGATCAAATTAATCTCCTCAGCGCCATATTCTCAAATATCCTCAATCTATGTTCTTCCCTTACGGTAATAAACCAAGTTTCATACCCATAATTAACACCATGAAGCAGAGTCCTCTTTGAGAAACTAACATTCGCTCAGCTTCTCATGAATGCCTCACTTTTTATCAAATCCGATATTTCATTAGAACCAGTTAGGTTTTATTCCGTGTCACATGACTTCTTCACTTGTCATTTATTTATGGTCCAATATATTTTTATCACATCTACTCCTAGGTACCCACAGTGATCTAGAACCTTCATGCTTTTGAATTAAAGTTTCGTTTCAATACAATTTTTGGTACATTCCGCACTAAATGTAACTCACAAATTGTCTTGTTACTCCTGTCCTAAAAGACATAGATATTCCGTGTTCGAAATTTCATGTCCATTTCACGATCCTAAGGTTCTTCCAAACAATCCCACAAATTTCGAGGCCAAATATATAGCTTCGTAAAATACTGGTTTTGTTGCAATGATGGGTTATCAACCCTTCGCCCATCCCCAAAATTGGATGACCACCCATGTCTGTTTCTTCCTGTAATTGAATATTTAACATACTTCGCTTTCTGTATGTTTAAACAACTTTTATGCACATGACAGTGGTTTTAACCCCTAAAAATAAACTGAAACCAACTTTTACTATAAATTTGTAAAGCCGTGCAAAATAATGTGTTCAGTTTTTATGCTTGTGTGCGGTTTCCTGACAAACTACTTTTTTTTTTTTAAAGTAAGGGAACATAAACCCACGCTCAACTTCCAAGATAGACGACCATTCCCTATCGGCTTTTACTATCGCTTATTCAACACATTCGCTGCCACCCTCCATAACTGGACGCCATCTTTCTTCTCGTAACATGATATGCGCCATGCCGCAGTGACAAGGGACCCACTTAAATATGGAACACTGACGCTCTAACAAGGAAATTACTTGAAACAGAAAGGAAGCTGCGTTATCAACCGCAAGAAAACCACAGAGGCCGTCACTTTTATTGAAAAAGGAGTATGTCCGAAGGCTGTCTCTGTAGTATTTCCCTCGTAATATGTCACTGTATTGTTAGCCAGACTTTAAACTTAATTAATGTTACAATTAACCACTGAGGGGAAACTATACGCCTGAGAGGAAGTATGAGGTTATTACAGGGATCGGAAACCTTTTCATTACTGCAGGCCGCATTGGCTTCTTTTCTTTGTCGAGGGCCACTACGAAACATAAGAATAAGTATAGTGTGAGAGTGATTACTGGACTGAACTGGCTCAGATAGGGTCCAATGGCGAGTTCTTGTGAATACTATTTGTATTCACCATATTCTTCCGTATTTCCAACATCAGTTTTAAAGTAAAATGTACCTTTGCACTGTCAATTTATCTCGAACTTGTGCTGTGAAACGGATTTACGCACACATCATTACGCTTGATATTATCGAAAGATATTCAAGTACTGGTGTTTATGTTCTGAAATTCGTAGCCTACATTACCTCCATGAAATTGTTTCTGGCTAAAATCTCTTCTTTGGTAGATCGCCCTGATGACGGAGGCAGTATGACCTCTGAAACGTTGGTAAACATCGACCAGACTACACAGCGCAACAACCCTGAAGACAGAAATCTTCATACTCATCGCCCTGATGATGGAGGCAGTATGACCTCTGAAACGTTGGTAAACATCGACCAGACTACACAGCGCAACAACCCTGAAGACAGAAATCTTCATACTCATCGCCCTGATGATGGAGGCAGTATGACCTCTGAAACGTTGGTAAACATCGACCAGACTACACAGCGCAACAACCCTGAAGACAGAAATCTTCATACTCATCGCCCTGATGATGGAGGCAGTATGACCTCTGAAACGTTGGTAAACATCGACCAGACTACACAGCGCAACAACCCTGAAGACAGAAATCTTCATACTCATCGCCCTGATGATGGAGGCAGTATGACCTCTGAAACGTTGGTAAACATCGACCAGACTACACAGCGCAACAACCCTGAAGACAGAAATCTTCATACTCATCGCCCTGATGATGGAGGCAGTATGACCTCTGAAACGTTGGTAAACATCGACCAGACTACAGAGCGTAACAACCCAGAAGACAGAAATCTTCATACTCTGATGACGGAGGCAGTCTGACCTCTGAAACGTTGGTAAACATCGACCAGACTACAGAGCGCAACAACCCAGAAGACAGAAATCTTCATACTCTGATGACGGAGGCAGTCTGACCTCTGAAACGTTGGTAAACATCGACCAGACTACAGAGCGCAACAACCCAGAAGACAGAAATCTTCATACTCTGATGACGGAGGCAGTCTGACCTCTGAAACGTTGGTAAACATCGACCAGACTACAGAGCGCAACAACCCAGAAGACAGAAATCTTCATACTCTGATGACGGAGGCAGTCTGACCTCTGAAACGTTGGTAAACATCGACCAGACTACAGAGCGCAACAACCCAGAAGACAGAAATCTTCATACTCTGATGACGGAGGCAGTCTGACCTCTGAAACGTTGGTAAACATCGACCAGACTACAGAGCGCAACAACCCAGAAGACAGAAATCTTCATACTCACCGCTGTGAAAACCTCAAATCATACATTCATTGGAAAAGATTTTTGTCCTGGCGGGTGTTTTTAAAGATCTGACTCTTAGTTTGGTGCGCTTTTCTTTCGTGTTTACACGTTTAACATATACTCTTTGCTACATGCCACATACTTAGGGCTAGACTTGTCACTCTTAGGTGCTGACAATCGAGAGTATTTTAACATGACGGTCAGGCCAAGCATTAAATGAAGCCATTCATGTCCCTCAGTGTTTAAACCGTAGGATCCTGTTTCATACATAAATATTATTTAATATCACACATTTTACAGTAGTATATGCTATTAGTTTTCATCTATATTTACCTCCAGAACATTTCCTTGAACTCAAGCGGAATTACATGATTATTTTATTCCGTAATGTCACATGAAGCTGTGCGTACTCTGGATTCGAGACTTACCTGAGCATGTACAATATCTCGCCATCTGGGTTGATGCGCACTAGAACGTTCGGTACTGTGACGTACTGGAATTCGGCGTGTTTTGCGTTAGGGAAGTACACTTCCGGTTTCCATATAGCTTTCACCAGATTCGGGTCGTTGAGATCCAAAGCTTCCGTAATTTCCGAGTGCTTGAGTCTCTCATCCTGCCATTTCTGCCTCAGGTATAGGTCGACCTCGTAGTCCTAAAACACAATACATTAAGCCTATAAGACCACACTCGATAGTTCGCGTCTGTGGGAGAGAGAGTTTTGGTTCTCATGGCGGCGAATACGAAGATGGTTGTCTTCTGGATTGTTGAATCGTGCAGTCTGGCAGTAGTTTACCGACGTTTCACAAGTGCTTTCTGCCTCCACCGTCAGAGAGATCGCACTACCAGGCTACACGGCGCAACAACCCAGAAAAAAGCCATCTTGATATCAAAATTTGTAAGCAACGAATTCAATGCTGAATAGATAATCTGATGCTGTACTTCAATATCAAAATATATGATTGACCCGTTCCTCTCATGATCACTCTCATAAATCCCTGAAGTACTACACAGAACAAAAGAATAATCAAATTATGTCCCCTGTGCAACTGATGAACATTCTCGCATCTATTCCTATTTCAGAATATTTGTCTGGAAAAAGATATTCTAAAATATTTTCTCACCCCTAAACCCATAAACGTATATTTCAATCATCGTATATTCAGTGTATCAATTAATTAGTGAAAGAGCATTTTCAGATACGCGAGTAGTAGTATCGGAGATGCTAATCGATCCGAAAAATTGAAATGGAAGTTTTCCGATAGAGGCTCCATACTTCAAACTCAGTCTGTGTGGAACCTATATGCGATAATGTGAATAATCACATTTGTATGTGATATTTCCAGTTGTAGTTAGATCACATGGATCTATTGTATGCGCACCTGTCTGTGAACATGAACTGCAAAATGCAATTATCCCCGGAGCAATCTTGAAATTACTCGTTACGACTGCCGTTACATAGTACATATTACATTGATCCTGAAGGTCCTTAGTTCCAATACATATTCCTCAGAGAGTACTTTGTTTCCAGTTTAAAGTTTCCGGAAAGAGATAATATAGAGTGCACGACAATATCTTTGCGCCATGTTAAATGGAACCTGACTTCATTAAAATGGACACCTGAAACGTCAGCCTATGTCAACTGAAAACCTCATGGCAACAGCGACTAATCCACATCCAATTTGACTTTAAAAATGGATATAAAGTTAGCCAAGTTTGATCTAATTCAAAAAAAGACATGTGATTTATCACGCATCCATATAAAGTAGTGAGCGATAGTAAAATTATTTTTCATTATTCCATAATTTAAAATGTTGTGGGTTAGCCCAGGTCTTTCAGTTTTAGCTACATTCGATCTAACGTGTCTTGCATATAAATCATCTAAGACCTGAAAAGTAGAATGTTTGCAACACTGTTAGGCTTAATTAACGAGATACGTAATGACGTTACACTTCATGTCCATTAGCCAAACTACTTCGGAGATAGAACAATATGCCTCGGAACAATGAAACATAATATAGTTAAAACATTACTACAGTACGTATTATCTATCATACATTCTAATACTATGCCATATTCGACCAAACAGCAGAAAACAAAACAACGATGTAGTTCAGCATAACCTCGTCTAAATCAATGTGAAACTGATGGTGTATACGTAATGGTAATGTCTCATATTTCGTTTTAATGTAGAAGTGCAGCTTCAGAATACTTAAATACAAGTAGAGATGTAGTTCAGAATAATACTAATGAAAAGGCTACAGTTGCATTTGAATTAAATGTCTACAAAGACTAGAAGACAACACACTTTACTTTAAACAAGTCAATATAAAATTGACATTTTATAACCCTTTATACAAACTAGAGAAGTAGGATTTCAGTTAGTTACAGCTGTGCGTAGGTACATCATTGTCTTCTGTTATGCAGCGCTCGTAAACTTCTACCAGGCTACACGGCGCTACAACCCAGACAACAGACATCTTCAAATTAGAGAAATCGTGTACCTTCATTTTCTTTGGAGTACTCATAAATCTTGTTAAATAAACGACGTACCTTCTGGCAGTATTATCAGTACCAACATGTACAATTGTCTAGCTACCTGAAAACGATCCTTGCAAAATAATTTAAGAAAAATGTCTAAATTTTGTGAAGTTATCTTAATGACAACACTGCTATGTAAACCATAATTGTAAAACTCAGAATAACTACATAAATTTAGAGTAGAAAAAGAAGATTTGAGTGTTCTTACGACATTGCTTGCGCTCCTAATACTTGCAGTGCAGGTACAAGGAAAGGCCTAGAAACAAATCTGTCGATACAATTACAAAAGTTTCAGCAAGATGGCCAAGACATTTAGAAAAGATGGACGGCAAAGACAGGCCACTTCTAAAGAATTCATACGCTGATAAATTTGAACGCAACTGTCACGTCCCGGATCCCGGCAGGAACTTCTATAAATACGGCAAGTTCATATTATTGTTTTTGTATCGGGAGAAGCTTGTAGCGCCTGGCGGCGAGTCATGCAGTTGCAGCAGGGAGCCGGGAAATGACAGTTGCGTTTAACTTTGTCAGCGAACGCAGTGTAGTCACATTAAACTTAATAGATATATTAGTAATCAAAACAGGATAAATAGTCTAATCCGTGAAGACTGCATTTAAGTTCGATAACTTTTAGATGGTGTGAAAATGTGCTAAGGGAAAGAATAACATAAATTCACCTCTAAGTTGTATAACCATTGATTCATAATTTGTAGTAGTCTCTAATGGAAATGTTTTTACAAGAAAAGCAGATGTAAATTATTCCTGAAACTCTTGTTTTGTATTATATTTGGAGTTCAGAAAAAAAATGCTTTCACTATAAAGAATCTTCACAAATAAATAAATAAAAATTGGAAATGCATTTTTTTGTACCTGTAAGAAACACTAAATTCGATATGTGTTAGTAATTCGTGAAGTTTGTTTACGTGCTTTGAAAGACAATAAGATAATCAGTTTTGATGTTGTGTTTCTAAATTAATTTGGGCCTCTTACCCATAACATAAATAGGAGACCAGCGAATTAAAGAAATAATGAAAATATTATGCTTATACTAGTATTCTCACTGTTTTAACACGTTACCTAACACGTCACATTCTATGAAATGAATGGTTATCTTTTGTTCCAAGTACGAAGCGACGTGTCGTTCAAAATCCTCTCATTTACAAGCCAGTGTCTAACTTATCTGACTTTTATAATTAATGCAGAGTTTCAACAGCCTGTTTTCCTCTGCTTCCTCCATTCCCCGAACCCCACCTCTGTTCTCCACCCACATTGTATTCATCGAGGCAACTAAATGCAATCTGACATACAGTACGGTCAAGTTTGATACTTTAAAATGAGATAGTTACTCGTGAAGCTGCAGTATAGCACAGCTTGTCTGATTATATGTTCCGGACGTTGAGAGATCATCCATCTGCATAATTTTTTAATACCAGCATTAATTATTATTCAGATGTTAATATGAGAATACTAATTAAGATTCCAACAGGCCTAAACTGTATACAAACGTCATCTATTACAATTAAATGTGATATTACTGGTTAAACTGTAAAACTGACATAGGAAATACAATAAATGAAAGGGATAAGATCAGTTCTTTTAATTTCAAAAATCTTTCAAACATTCATATTCTACATGCACTCAAGAATTGGTTCAGCGGTGAGACCCAAGAATATCAGAACAGATAATATCGTAGTCCATTAACACAACACAATATCAACGACAGATGTAAAAGTATGACGATTATATGCAGAGAAAGTGTACTTTCACGTCGCCTCTAAATTTTACAAGAACTGTTTTGGAGTCGAATACCGGAACCCAAGGTTAAAAACCGATGGATAACAGCTTAAGCCAGGGTTGTCCAACTTTTTCTTTCCTTGGGCATAGAATAGTTTGTACGTTCATCCGAAGGACCAAGAAATCCTTTCTTCTTTCTTGCTTGTGAACTACTTATAAATCAAATGCGAATTAAAACCTCATCTTACTGTCTAAGTAATTAGTTCTTCTTCTACTCCATATGCTTTAATAGAACGTGAAGTGTCACGAAAAAATTTATCTAATTTAACACCGATTTATTTGAAAGTGGACTATAGAAAATTATCTATTAAACGTAATGTCCTGGGTTAGATGCCAGAGAGAGTGTGCAGTGTGTTTCGATCACACGTGATACTTATGATATAGTTCTTTCAGCCTTTGATTAAACATTTACACTTTGAATTGCAATTCGTAATACTTTCACTTAATAAAAGACCGCAAATTAAAAGATTGATTTTCGTTGGTCACACAGTGACCCGCCCTTTCAATTTATATGAACATCTCGCATATAGGAATAGAATTGGAGATTTTCTTACAATGATAAAAAAATATTCATGAATAATTGAATTTTATACCTCATAAAATAACTCGTGCTAAGTAGTGCGTGTACAGTGCATTTCATTTTCTTGAGTTTCAACCCATAAGAGAATGACAGATTTTTCATTTACTTCGCTATCAGATTATATTGTGCGACCCAAATGGAGGAAAAAACAAACTACTGTCAAACAAACGAAGGAAAATACTGAAAAGACAATTGTATTATTTAAGAAAGATATTTCTAGTTCTGAAGAAGCATAGCTGACAAATGTAGTCTGCTACTTAGAAAATGGACCCACTGCATTTCTTCCAAACTGATTCGGTTTATCACCCGAGATGTTATAAATTTTAGTTGCTATATGAGCATCAAGTCTTGCTTAAAATACTCTTTTCAGTGTTTAAGGTATATAGACCTAATGGTATATAAAATCCAATCGCTGACGACAGCTACGAAACTGTACTAAAATGTACTTGTTGAAATTTTAATGACTTTCCTCATGTGCAAGCAAACTTTGAGCTTACATTACACTTCAACATAAGTGAAACAGATTTCTATATATAAACTATTTCCTTCCTGAAAATAAGACTAACTTCACACTGGTAAGTTAATAATACTATAATTAGTAGCCTAAGTTCTACAACAACATTGCTGACTGAGCAAACCATTTGTGACAGACAGCGACTTAACAGAACGGACAAGCATCATTTACATGAGAAACATAATTAAATACGAAGCTCGTCCACAAAGTAAGTTTCCCTGGGGCCGTTTACAGAAACAAAACACAATTTCATGGAAATATTTATTGCAACAGATACAGCAACTGTCCAGCTATTTTTCAACATATTCGCCACCGGAATTGAGACATTTGTCATACCGTGGGACCAACTTTTGAATACCTGCGTCGTAGAAGTCTGCCGCCTGGGATTGGGATTACATAAGCTGTGAAGTCAACTTTATCTTCAGAGCCACATGTTACCATTTATTCTAATATAGGTGACTCATTTTCACATGGGTCGTGTTCCTGCGAATTGCATATAACAAAACTGCATAAAATGGGGAAAATATAAGTTGCCATTTGTATGTTAAATTGGTGCCAGAATTGTCTGATGCTAAACTTGTCATTGGTATCACAATCCCTGATAAGCCTGGAGAAAGTTTGATGCTGGCTTTAAAAATTTATCCATGGATGGCATATTTATGCACCTCACAATACTGAAATAGAACCACTGATATGCCAAAACACAGCGAAAGCACATATAATGAGAATCACTTGTACTTGTAAGATTTGAGGTTTTCACAGCGGTGAGTATGAAGATTTCTGTATTGCCATGATGACGGAGGCAATATGACCTCTGAAATGGTAAACATCGACCAGACTACACAGCGCAACAACCCAGAAGACAGAAATCTTCATACTCTGATGACAGAGGCAGTATGACCTCTGAAACGTTGGTTAACATCGACCAGACTACACAGCGCAACAACCCAGAAGACGTGGACGCGCCTCGTATATTTACAGTGCATCATACACTACTACCAATAGAGGGTAAATACATTCACAAGAGTAATGATAAAACCCTATCCAAAAGTCTACCCTATAAAGGTAAAAGAAGCAAACCAATTTCCTTATTAGATGAGGGTGTAGATTAAAACCACACGCTAATTTAACCCAATTGGCTTACGACATTCCATTTATTGCTTTCATTGCCATTCTTCTTCTTCTTCTTCTTCTTCTTCTTCCCCGGTGCTATAGCTCGGGGTGGGCCTTGGCCTCCCCAATTTCATTATTACATTTATTTACTTAACGGTTACAATAATTTCAATTATTGATATTAATCCTATTTTGTGTGTTGGCATTGTGCAGAAGTCGGCATACTGTCGACGTTTCAGAGGACTTCACCCCTGATGATAGAGAGAGTACGGTGCTTCGAAACGACGGCAGCAAGCCAACTTCTACGTGTTAGAACCCGAAAGCAAGATTGGCGTCAATAATGAACCTCTGCGAAAGCAAAAAACAAATATGATTTTTTATCTATAAAAACGCATGTATGAAATTGACACGTCGGTTTTACACAGCATAAAGTTCAACTTCGTATTTATTGTAATTCAAAGGTAAGTTTTCAGCTACCTATTACACACTCTTAAGAGTAAATAGCTGTGTTTCAATTAAACCTCGTGAGATTTATATTTTACTAGGTTAGATGCGAGTAGGGGAAAGACGAAACAAAAAATGTTGGTGAAACCAAAAAGGTCTTGGAAGTGAAAAAGAGACATCAGGGATTTTTTTGTTAGTTTTTAGAGAAAGGCTGCAGTAGAATGTCGGCTACATCCGAATGCATCCAATCTCGCGGAAGAAGGACTCTATCGGTTAGAAACAGTTATCAGCCCTGAGTGAGATCTTACGAATAGACAGCCACAGACCACCATCTCTGGGCGCTATTTCGGTTACAAGGGAAGTTTGTGGTGTTTACAGTAATTCTCACAAAGGTAGGAAGCCTGTCGAAATAAAACGTCTAATCCAGATTAAACAACAAAGGAAATTATACTATCACTTGTAGAACACACATTTCCCACGTGTCTTTGCAAGTACATACCTAACATGTTTTGATGTTCATTTTGTTGCTTATGCGTAATTACTTCAACAATCTTTCCGACTATCTTTTGTTTCCTACTTCAACACATACAATAAAATATTAAATTAATAATGCACATTGGTCGAATCTCATTGGCTTGAAAGTGTGAAACTTGTTCACTTCAGATTGTGACCTTTCGGTTTGTAACAACATTTAGTCATCTTGCTGATTACCAATGTTTCAGAAAAAAACATGCTGCCTCCATCTTTATGGTATAAGTGTCATAAAATGTCTAAAAAATGCATACATTTTAAAAGTTGAATACGGCTGTCTCTTGCGTTGTTGCGCCGTGTTGTCTGGCAGGAGGTTACCGACCATTGGCTTAGCACCTCTGAAACGTCGGCAGGGACAACCTGAAATCTCTCTTAAAAGTTCTTCTTCAGCACCACGTATTATATCTCTCCACTTGCTGCATTTCCATCACCTTTTATAACAACTTCTGAGGTCTAGTTACATCCTTCATCCCATTTAGTCTGTACTTTAAAACGCTTTTAAGGTCCAGACACATTGCTTCTCTTCTTCGAATGTGTTCAGTCCAGTTGTCTTATATCGTACATCTTTTCCATCACAGCAAAAACTTTTATGTTTCTGTGTTCGTTTCGTTGTTTGTCTGAAACGTCATGCCATAAACATAATTCCCAAACATGCGTTATCTTCTTATCTTTATCTTTCACCACTCATAAGTTATATTACATCCACACAAACCAGCAAAAACTTCACCTATTTTACTTTCATCCGTATGTCCTTCGGAGTGCCCGTTTTTGAGATTTTAAAGCTAAGTGATAAGCATCGTCTGCTTTAAAATTCAATAACTCTGTACCATACATGCTTAGTATTTGTGGGTTTTGTATTTATCTTAGAATAAAGATCTATTATATCCCTAAACAGCGCAACCAAGTGATTTTCTAATGAAGGCGTGTTCCAATTTGGTTGAGGTACGAACTAAGTTTTCAAATATTACCCGTATTAACCCTATTCTTCAAAATGGCAGATACTAGCAACATAAAAATAAGTAAAAAAGAACCCTCCGTCTTTCAAAAACTCTACAATTCTCAAGCTTCAAAAAGGCAGATACTAGCAACATAAAAATATGCAAAAAACACCCTCCGTCTTTCAACAACTCCACAATTTTCCCTTAGAATATTTATGGATTCCGTATTATTCTTAGAGTGAACAGCTATTATTTACCTAGAAGCATTAATCAATTGATCTTTGTAATGGAAGTGTGCCGTTTTCTTTAAAAGAAGAATTGAATTTTTGAATTTTTAAATTTTATTTTGACAAGGTTTGTGTTTCTAAGAACTGACGTATTTTAAATTTGTTTTAAAATGCGTCACGCTTGGAGTTAAACGTCTATATTTTATTATATATTCTGTTTTATTATTGCATAATATTTGGAAGCCTAAATAATTAAATACTCTATACTGTCTTTGTAATAATTTGTTAACTGACAGGACAGTTTACAGGAAAATGATACGCTTGGTATCAGCAAGGGAAATGAAGCGCTTATAATAGACTGAAGGAAATTAAACTTTAATGCATTGTTCGGATTTCTTTGGTTCTTTAATGACGGATATGAAGGAATAAAATATTTCCAAGGGCAATATGTAGTCATAAAAGTATATAAATAATTATTTCTTAAATATCGAAGTAATACCAGCAGTCATATTGAGGTATAATCAATCTTCAATATTATAATTGAATTTATCTTTTACAGTATTTCCCTGATTGCCATACATTTGTCTCATGGGAATTAAGAGTAATTGAACGGAAGAGATACATGTTTGATTTGCGACATTTCATGATACAGTAAGCCTATGGCTAAAAGCGGACAGCGAGGTGATTAAGATAATGGAACACAGCCAACAAATTATATCCCGCGTCATTAATCCTCGGTATGTTGGTTCCTACATCTTTGGAAATTATTTTGTTCTGTGATAAAAGATTATCTTTATTTGCACAGACAAACCACCTTCATAATTAACTTCTGAATACATCCCGTGCAGTCATAATCTCGATGCTCATCACTGTTACATCTCACACCGTCTAAACTATGTAGGGCCTTCAGCTTCATCAATGTTAATGAATTTATAGTGTAAATTTCTAAGTTTTAACATGATTTAAATATCTCTGTCGGCTTTCAGTATTGTTTCGTTTGATGACAGACTAAGAGATGTTAATCACGTCAAGATGATGATTGATCTCATTAGAACGAGAGATGCAATGAGTGACCTTGAAAAATACACTTTCATACATATTTACGAAAAAAGTGTTTGTTTACGGTATTCATTCTACCTACAACCTATAAGAAAAGGCAAAAACCGTGAAAACATAAATTGATATATTCCCGAAACGTTCATAAACCGTGCCACAGGAAGCCACACTGATGTAGTCATACGAGGGCCTACTTTGCTTGCAGAGTTTGCACTCACCTTTTTCGATACTCACGTAGGCTCGCTGTGTAATCAGTTTCACTCCCTACGCGGTGTCTCCGTCACGTGACTGTGCCTGAATATTACCTACAGAGCTGATACCTACAATCTCATTATAGTTAATCAAAAGGCCTGATGGAAGCTGGATTTTGGTGACACACCAAGGTTAACTTAGAGCCTACAGTTCACATACGTTAATAGCTATCACTATGAAAATGGCTACTATAGGAATGAGTAACATTTCTGGCACATGATCCGAAACTTTTTAGGTGTTCTCTACGCTTCAGAGTAAGCGAGCACCTTATGGGCCCGTCCATATCGGTCTCTGTCTGTCGTGTCTCTTATCGCATAGTTAATATGACCTTGGGACAATTTTTTTGCAAGAATGATCTTGGGTCACAGTTTAAACATTTTCCTTAGACATCATCGTTGTATTTGATAACATTGTTGTGCTTTTATTCCCTTGGTTTTTGACCTACTGGCGTCATTATCCGTGATGTGGCATAAAAACATTAATGTATTTCAGATAGTTAATCTTTCTAGTCCAAGTTATGATTGTGAACTGGAAATCTTCAGTACATTTTGAGAAACTATAATTGTCTGTCTTCACAATTTAGGTGTTCTGAAAAGTATTTTGTATGCCTCAGAATATATTCAAAATATTATAAGGTTTTCTGGATGGACTGAGAAAATTCGCGGAATAGTCATAATGAAATTCAGTCTGAAAAGCCGGTACATGGGGCTGATTCTAAACTGCAACCTCCAAAATACGTATCAGGTGTGTTTAGTCGATATTCTGAGGTTACCCGTGACACAACTTACTTCTGTAAAGTGTTTTGCAGATAAAGAACTCAGGTAATATACATATTTTATTTATATTTTATATAAAAAACGGCCTTCCAAATTGTAAAGTCTCTTACTGAAATTACTTTAAAATCGTCCTAATATTTTATATCAGGACAATGTTGTAATTTTGGATGTGTCCCTAATTGTCATATTAGTTACAAAAACTTGCATTATTAGTAGTATTAAATTCTGCGTAAAGATTCATTAAATTGTATGTTCAGCCAACAGATATTTGATGATCCTAATTAATATTTTATGAGGGTGCAAATTATGAAACCCCTAATTACGTAATTTTCCTTCTCTCAGATCTAATAATCCTGTGTAACAATATTTAATACTGTATTAAAAATAAAATCATGCAGAGTATGAACGGTGATCCGTTAATGCAGCTCCTTCAATTGTTCCAGTAAATTATATATTTACGGCATGCAAACAATAATGCAGAGAAGCTGGCTGTCCCTTGTGTCGTTGTGTCGTGTAGTGCAGAAAAAGCTTGCAACATTTCCGAGGTGCTTGCTACCTCCATCATCAAGACGATCATCGCATTTTTCCTGAAGACAGTCATTTTTATAAACGCCGCAGTGCAAACCTGAAATCTCACTCAGTACCACAATGATTTTGGAACATATATCCTATTCCGAAATAGGTGAATAACATATTGTAAACATTTTTAAGCACCTAAGTCCAGACTTGAATCATAATTTGTGTGGGCACAGTAGTATTTAAAATTGTCGGTAAACACATTTTAGAGTTTTTTATATTTTCAGTCCTTTGATAAATGGGAACGTAACAAAAACGTTGAATTTTGTAGGTGCATTAAATCAAGACATTATAATATTTTTAAATTTAATTTTTCAAATCCTGCGGTGACGAATATTAGTTATGATCTGGGTTTGTAGATGGATAGAGGCGTTTCTTATCCTTCAGGAACTGTATGTGAGATTCGAGAGAAATTCTTGCTTCATCAGCAAGAGTGAGGCGTCCCATTAATCAATCAGCCGAATCTTTGTGTTGAGAGAGATGGAGACTAGTGATCGGAATGTCGATTTCACGCCGTTCAGTCTGTTCCTTACCGATTACCAATTTAGCCATGTTGCTTTCTGAAGGTACAATTTGTTACCAATCAATTCGGTCTTTTCAAACACCGAGCTTACGAGACTATTCAAAGAGATGGAATAAAGTTTTTAGCATATCCCAAAGGAAGATGAGTGTCTTTATCTTGTGACAGAACGAAATATATCCTTATTTTATTAATAAAATAAAATAAAATTATCTGTAGAGTGTGACGTAAGAGCTATTACCTTACAACTCCCAATTTAATGCTGATAACCTTATCAGTTGATACTGAGACTTCAAATGATATAACCAGCAGATTTTGAATTGGGTTGGACGTAGTATGTTAGGCAATATTGTGAAATTCACGTGCAACTACCGAGGAAAGCATGTGTAGATCGACATAGCACTAATCGTTACAAGACATTCAGGTTATTCAAAGACGCTGTAATTTTATGCTGTGTTCTGTACTGTACAGGCATAACCCTGTGATGCTACAAATTATAGAAATATTTTATTAAAATGAGTGTTTCAAGGGCTAGTTCTGAATCGAAATGAACCACACAGATTAAACCATGATAGCCAAAAAACAAAACAATTACGCTGTAATAAAACGGATAAGATACGAATAAAATTAAAATTGTGATAATGAGAAATGTACGATACAAGAAAAGTACTGTTTATAAGGGATATACCAATAGAAGAATACAGTAAATTACAGAAAAAGTAGTTTCACAATTTGTACTTTCATCAAATATGGTAAACAGCTGAGGAAAAATGAGCTGGGCAGAATATGTAGCACGAAAAATCAAGTGATATAAAAAATTAAATAAAATTTGAGTCGGAGAAACTAAACGGAATAAACCTCTTGGGAGATAAGTTGTAAATGGAAGGATAATATTAAGGCGTGTTTAAAGAAATATGGCACTAAGACATAAACTGAATTCACAGTGGCATGCTCTTGTGAACACGCTAATAAAGAACTCACGAAATTTCAAAGCATTAAAAACAATTCTTTGCCTGACAAAGCACAATACTTAACCATACTCCACTTGTCATTAAACTGACGCTTTCTTCTGCGTTACTTTTGTTAACATTCCAGACTGAACCCGAGACCTTTCAAATTATAGAACAGTATGCTAAGTATTATACCACCGGGGCGGCCCAGAAATTGTTGTGTTTGTAAATTTCCTTGTGTTACACAACCAATTTTTCTGTACTGTAGTTAAGTGAGACATACAAAATTTACGTCTGTGCTTGGTTGACTGATTGACTTTTCTGTTGTTCTGGTGAATACCGACTCTTTCAGTTCCTGGCCACCTTGGTGATCTAGTGGTTAGCATACTAGCCTAGCATTCGAAAGGCCTTTTTCTCGATCCCCACCGTTGCAAATAATAATACAATAATAGTGTCAATATGACAGCAAATTCCCTAAACGTCGTGTACATAATATATACCCCAGACAATGGAAAATGTCTAAATAGTGTTCGTATAATGAATCAAGCATTATTATAAATCTTTACAGGATCATCTTACCGTTTAATTTGACATATAATTCTACTACTTAGTGCGGAGATGTCTCCAAGGAGTTAGACGTAAAGCGAAGCACAAAATCTAGCACTCGATTTTATTATAAAACATATTATTTTCGAAATGCAGCAGAAAATTTCAGGACATGACTAAGGATTCGGGATAACATTTTTATAACTTACCAGGATTTGAAGATTCTACGGCACTGATTACAAAGTTGGATGTTTTCTGGGTGTGGCGTCATGTAGTCTGGCAGACGTTTTCCAGGGTTATAACCCAGAAGACATCCATCTTCATTTTTATAAATTCTTTCATATGCCAGTAAAATCAAGTTTGATATATTAAGACACATTTATTTCCTCAACATTTTGTTATTTCGATGGATTTCTTTGGACTTTTGCCAATAGTTCAATGCTGGAATATTTTATCGAGACAAATTAGGGCTGTCTTGGTGTTACCTAGAAAACCGACGATCAATTTACGACATATCCCCACCACTTTCACGCTGAAACCATAATTTCGGTCCATCTATATCACTTTCTTATCCTCTGTTGATCGGCTTTCTTACTCTGGGACTGCTCCCCTTCTGGAAAGCAAAGTTGAAACCTCTACCAGGTTTGATTTAACCTGTACCACTATATTAAGACCGAAAGAACGAAACCAACGATTCTTTAAAACGTTATTACGGAAAATTTTCTCACCCGCAATATACCGCTAATGTATCCAAGACACGTGACAGCATACCACAAAATTTCGCTTGATGAAAAATTGGTGCGAAACTCTACATGGCCATAAAACTGTAACTTGCCCTATAAGAGCGCAGGGATATGAAAATAAAACATAACACTTGTTGAATAAAACTACAGATGATGAATCTGTGTGTGCGTGCACGCGCGTGTATGTATATACACTTAATGCGAATTAAAATTACGAATGATAAGGTATTGCTTTTTTCAACTATAACGTGCAAATACACAATTTATTATAAAAATTAATGACACACCAATGTGTTGAGGATCATTGGTTGGCAGAATACTGCTTTAAAACAACATATGAACCTACATTTAGATAATACCGTCAACACAACCTTCTTTTTTCAAACTATAGTCGCTTTGCACTATATGTTTCGGCCCTAAGAGGCAATTATTAGTTGAATTTCATAACGCTCATTGCAACATACTGTCAAAAGGTCATTAAAATGCTATCATATTTGTATTTTGTAATACCGGGTCTTCAATTTATGCGGTAACGGCCATGCTTGCATTGCGTGCTCGGCCGGGTGCACTGTTGGTGTGGGAGAGAGATAGCTTGTTCTTCCCGTGAGT
>NW_019059813.1:980789-992881 GCF_000696155.1 Zootermopsis nevadensis
GTCTGCGATATTTACGGCGGCATCTTCCGTAGGATGAATATTTGGCATATGTTTCGACTAAGAACACACATTGCTTAATACTATACACCATATTATCAACGTCAATCCGCGACGAGAGACGCAATGAAACTGATTCTCCGGTGACTCACGGGAAGAACACGCACCAGTCTGCCGACGTCAACAGTGTACCGGCCGAGCACGCAATGCAAGTATGGCAGTTACCGCATAAATTGAAGACCCGGTATGTTGTGGTCTGCTGTGTTTAATTTCCGATCTACATAAATTCTCTTCACCAGGACTCGAATACAGGATAGATTTTCTGAGTTCCGACCTTTCTGAAATCTCTCCTTTGTCTGAAAGAATAAGCATGCCAATTTTGATGCAAGCCAGTACACATACAGACACACAATTTTAATTTTACATACAAGACACGTTGTTATCCGTTACGTATTGGGATGAAAACCTTATAACTAAAATTAAAATTCATACAGGGCCTGTTTTAGTTTACTTCATTACAATTTACTTTCGATTTTGATTAACACTTTTTATAAAAACTAAGTAATGCCAGTGAATGCAGGATTTGAAGAAGAACTGAGCAGGTTTGAAGACTATCACAGATCAGAAATTTTAAGATACAGTAAGACATTAAAATAATTTATAAGTATTTGTATAAGTTTTCTTTCCCGGAAACAAGAACTGAATATTTTAACACTGTTAAGTCGAGTTCCGGTTTCAAACGGGTAATGTACACAGTCTCTGTCAAAGATCCTTGCAAATTAAAAAAGAAAGTATCCTGTTAGCATCAGTCCAATGCAAAACGTGTAGCAGTCGTTGCTCTTGAATGAACACGGAGGCAGTCAATCGAATGGTAAATAAACTCAGAGGGAGCAACATTGTCTAAGTGGCTGTACACATTACTGGAAGATAGCATTGCCATTACGAAGTCTCAACCAGAGACCATTATACGTATGTAAGATGAATATTTACACAAATTAATATGACTGTTTATTCAACCCGGAACATTTTAGGACTGGAACGTTTCTTCTTGCCTCTTAGGATAAAATAACTCAGCAGACGACAAGAAAAGGTTTGTTATGCGTCTTTCAAGAATTCTTAATTTAATCAAGTGGCTGTTTATGACGTACACGTTTAAGCTGTGATCTTCCTGGGTTAAAAGATTTTCAATAGTATTTGCACTTTAACGTGCCCCGTTTTTGCATATTGGCCTACTAGTAAGATCAGATTAAACTTATATCTTCTATCTAAAAAGTAAACATTAAAGAACACAAGACTTTGAGCGTTTTAGAAGTGTATCAAACCAAGCCTATCACCTTCATGAAAAACTGGGGTGTTGAGAACGAAGTTGTTAAGTCTATTAGAACCCAGGAAAGAGGGAGTAATAGACGGACAAAATAAATAACTTGGAACTCCAGAACACAAAATATTATTACGTGAACATACAAGGAAAGGCAGCGAGACAGATAGTACGAATGAGGGAGAATAGAACAACATATAAAATTTTAATATGAAAACACGAAAGGAGGAGACAGTTTGGAAGGCCTGTTTTGTGTCTTGATCGGGAGAGGGGAGGCCTAACATTAAAATGAATCTTAAAGAAGTAGAGTAAGTTTGCGGACTGGATCTGTCTGGCGAATTCAAGGACTATGCTTCATGGAGTTAATACAGACTGCCTGCCTGACTGGAGTGAGAGAAAATGTCAAATTCCTGTATTCGGTAAGTCTCAGTGCGTTTCGTTCAAATGTTCTCACTAAGTAAGATTTGAGGTTTTCACGGCGGTGAGTCCGAAGATGGATGTCTTCTACCAGACAGCCATCTTCTAAGTGGTCTCATTCATTCCAGGATGTTAATGAACAGCTTGAGAGTTCGCTCAATCCTACATGAACATGCTGTTATGTAAAGTAAGGGCCTTTAAACCTAGGTTTCATCACGACAGCCTGATTTCTTACAGTGAGAACTGCGAGATTAATGGAACCGCTGTTCACAGCGTGAGGTTACTGACTGGATGCAGAAAAGTGATTTAAGAACATTACTTTAAAGAAAAAGATCTCCCAGCAAAATTATCTAAATACTTACAAGTTATGGGCATCATAAATCAAATCTTTAAACCCTCTAAAACCCCAACTCAAACTAGATTGAAAATATATAAAACCTTGGCCATACCTACACTTCTTTACGGATGTGAAACCTGGATAATGAAACAACGCGACAAATCAAGAATTGCAGCAACAGAGATGAAGATTTTAAGAAAAAACAGCCAAATACACATGGAGAGATCATAAAAGAAATGACTACATCCACAAAGAACTACAAACAGAGCCAATATTGGAAAAAATCCACAGATACAGAAGTAACTGGATCCAACATGTACGATGAATGGACAACAACAGATTGCCACATAAAATTTTGAAACATAAACCAATAGGAAAAAGAAACAAAGGACGCCCTTTAGAAAGATTCCTGAATGACTGAGGCCGGAACGGGTAACAGGGCCCAAAATCCTTGACAGCTAGATGATGATGATGATGACTTTAAAGACAAGGGATTGTGCAGGCTTGAGAGCTCCTATTTTGGAATTACTAAGGGCAAAACAAAGTATGTTAAATTCACAGGGTTTAACAAACCTATATATTCTCATCAGCAACGAGCGATAAATCAAGGATGTGACGCTTTCTTTTCGGAATCTCCAGAGTGAATTTGTAACTGTCGTTTGTATTATTGCTTTTGTTAATACGACACTAATGTTTCTATATTTCGCGACGAAGGAAAGAGATTACAGAGAAATATAATTCGCCAGTTATTTTTATTCATCACTCTGTCAATGATCCGTCGCTTTGTTTCATTTAGAGGTGTAAGATGTTACGAGCTGTCTATATTGGTAACTCAGCCCACCGTGCAGGTCAGTTTTCCAATCTGTTGTTTGCTGACAACAGTATATGATGGTCTCTATTGGGGAGAAATATTTAAATGAGTAGAGCTCTTATCTGTGCCAATATTTGTTGACCCCTACGCATTCACATTTAATGAATAGTTGATTTAAGATATTGTATCTATGTGAATATGAATATATATTTGGTTGAGTACACTATACAGGTTCACAGAGATAATAAATGTCACAGATACTGTACTGTACATGTCACAGATACTGTACTGTACATGTCACAAATGTAATTGACAATACCAGCGCATTATTCATAGCCCAAAAACATTAGACTACATTGTACACAAAAAATATAAAATATTTAAACTGTATTTCTTTAAACATGGACTTGCCCTGTATTGAACAAGGTTCCAAATAAAAGTTATGGAATTATTTAACAACAATTTTCAACTACAATGGTTGTGAAATGGCATGATAGTGAATAATGACTTGGAAATGATGAAGGAGTTTCGATGGCCTATTTTAGAGCAGTATTCCAGCGTTTACATGGAACTAATAAGACCACAAACATTTTCAGTCAGAATGGCTGCCCGAGATTCGAACGCGGGTTCTACCGAATATCAATCAAAAGTGCCAACCTTAGACGCTACAGTTTACTAATTTGTTTATATTAACGACGCTGTCCGCAGCTCAGACCATATAGCTTCGAATGATAGGATGGTTATTTAACGATGCTCGGAAAAGGACATGAAAGTAAGTGGTCGTGGCCTAATCTAAGTACTAACCCAGAATCTGTCTTGGGGACTGAGGTAAACCAAGTTAGCTTCAGTCAGGATATTTGCATCCGAGCCGAGATTGAAATCCGGGATCTCTCGAATACGACGCAGGAATGATAACCACTCACTCGGACGCTACTTTCGGTTTAGACGTAGTAGATCTGCAACTCTAAGGACAGTAGTGTAATCTATTTTGTGTTCTGTGGGGGATATCTCGGTGCATCGGAACAGGTCTAACTAGAGGCGACAGGTTCGAATGGTGTCACAGATTAGTAATCCCCCCCCCCCTCCAAAGATTAGCCTTACGTCACCCCCGCAATGTAGAAGGCCGAGCACCGCGGCGCTAAGGACAGCCGTCGCCAACTTTCTGATCACTTTAAGCCTTTGAATGCAGCCAACATTTGCACTTCAGTTAATCGGCCAAGTTCTTACACATGAGGGGAAGTGATATAATTTATCTCTCCAACGCTTGAGAAGTTCAGTCTTGAACTTCCATGTGATTCATATTAAGGAATGCTTTTTATGGACCGTAATGTCGAGTGCTGACGTGCTAATAAGAACAATTAAAAGAACGCAGACTTGAGAGATTAGTTTTCTCTGAGATGTCGCAAGATACAGAATTATGGATGCTAAAAATAATAAATATGTCAGAATTGAATATAACGTATACCAATACAGCATCAGATACTATCAAAATAAATATTTAGGATATTTTAGAAAGAATACCTGAAAACCAAACTTCGAAGGAGATGTGACAAGATAAATTGAAACTCTAAAGATAAAAAGACTTCCAACAAAAATACACTAGCAACAGTTTAATACCTACAACTAGAACAGTCCAATAACTTAATCCATGATATTATTCGTGAAGAGGAGAGTCTGGTGAATATTAACGCAAATGTTATTCGAGCCTTTTTAAAGCATGGAGTTTGTTCGTGTTTTTATTTTTATATTAATTTTTCCGTGTATGACAGCCATTGTCTGCATGCAGCTGTGTTTATGACACATCGTGTTCCAATTCGCGAGATATGAAGACCTAATAGCGATGAAATGCCTACTTCAAACGATGAAAATAATTCAAGTATGTAAATATATCAACGTTGTATTAAACACTGTTAATAATGGGGACAACTATTATGATCACATTCATCGTCAGCCTGTGATATGTTCGGCATGGCCGAGTAAATTTATAATCGAAAACATGATCTGGTTATAGATCCTGATTAATAATTGGGAGTACCAAGTTAAAATCTGGACCGGTAACCGGCTGTCTTTACTGGCGATTTTCGTGGTTCTCCTAGTTCCTTCACATAAATGCCGAGATAGTATCTTAAATCAGGTCACGACCATTGATCCAATTTATCATTCATTAATCATCATATCATTCGACGATATATAGTCTTGAGTTATTGACAGCGCTGTTAAATAAATTACAAATACTGAAAACTTTACTGATAAGCTTAGTTTATCGGTTCGCGAGTGATGCACGTGGCTCAACCTCTAAAATAAGAGTTCTTGAACTTCAGCGAAGCGCCGGTTCGGAAATGCTAACGACGAAGACAAGACGTTCTCAAGAATATTGTAAATGTTCAAATAGTCAACATATTTCAAGCAGTTCATGAAGTTGAAAGATTAGTAATGTGATGATAAGAGTACGCCACTAGAATCTGTCCTGAACTAGTGAAATTCATTATACATCAACACATATTTCCTGAAGATCAGTTTTAATAGAGATGGTTGTATTCGGGGTTGTAGCGCCGTGTAGTCTGATATTCGTAGATATCTGTATAAGATGTCTGTTATTTTGGCCCAATTTCAACCAAAACTGGAATGTGTTCACAAAATTTCGTTAAAATTGTAGAGTGGTTCTAGAGTTTTTCAAATGGAGAGACGGACAGCCATGGCGAAGACAATAGTAGTTGCGAACGTGCTGAAAGAGGAGGAAGGCAATAAGAAAGTAGCAAACAGACAAAAATGAACAGAAGAACTACAAGAAGGAAAATTATGGATATCGACAAATACCGAAGATATAACATATAATTACGTATGAAATGGAGTTGAGGCACATTAAATATTCTCCACAAGTATTCGTCGTCATAGTTCTGCTTTAAAACACCAGAGGAAAACAAAATGAAACAACTGCAACAGACGCTCGTAGGCGAAACAAATTCCGCTGTTTGTTGAATGAGCCTTCTTCACCTTACTGCAGCAAAGCACAAACACCACAAAGGCCAACTTTACAGCTGATGGGTCGCACAGCGAGCATATTAAACTGGATTTCAAGGCAATTAAGACCAAGCAATGTGGAAGCAGATATGCGGGACTTTACGGTGGGATAACGCTTTGCCGTCACAGCCTGGGTGCGTTATCGAGATTTATTTGAAGGAAGCTATATGCAACTTACAATATCCGTTCTGCCTACACATTTTATTCAATACAATACAAAACCATTCTTAGTGATATTAGCATTATAATTCCAGACTGTATTCTTCAACGAAAGATAGAATTTATAAAAGGCAGATTGCTCGCAACGCCCCTCCGTCGGAACAGTTCTAAGTCTTTGAAACGACGTCATAATGTAACTAAACAAAGCTACTAAAGGTAACTTCACATGTTAGGAAATCAAACAGTTGTTGAAATCTTCGGGCTTGGGTGGGAGACTAACAACCATTTTCTGCTAAAATCTAGCTCGTTAAAAATTTAATGGAGGGTGTCAAATTTTAGTTAATTGATTTTTAATATGTATAGTGTTGGGCTGCACATAAAAATATGAACCCAGAACTTCCTGTAAACATCTTTGTTAATGTGAACAGAAAGCATCACGAAATCAAAAGAGACACGTAAGTAATTTACGAGGGCATTTATTTATTGTACTTAAATATAACAACGTCTTCAAGTTTGCAAAATGTTCACAAAATTGCTGGAAATGTTCTTTGTAATCTGAATGCATAACTGTTCTCTGTGACGCCAAAATTTCTTGGCACTCCTAATGATTCCAGGCATATCGTACTTTTATCGCAGCTGCTTGAATCAAACGACGAAGTTAGTGCCATGTGCTGACTCTCTTTGAGCATGCTGTGACTTTTAGATCACTCCAGAGGCAAAAGGCGACAGGTATGAGGGAGGCCGCGGATGCCACAAGCCTGGCCGTTTATCGGATCTATCGATCTCGGTAGCGAAGAGACCAGACTCTGGTTTACGTCGCGGGTAAAATGAACAGAAGCTCTATCATGCGTAAGCCTTACAATATTTCGCGTTGTCTTCAGTATTGAGGCAATTCTTCCGTTAAAATATGTAAGTACGAGGCCCTGAGGGTCGAGACGGTAAGTCGTAAGGTCCTATGAGGAGGTCGCCAATTATTTTGGGCCCAAACATTAATTTTAAACTTATGACTTGTCTGTGAGGTATGTTACCATATGTAAGACTTGAGGTTCTCACAGCGGTGAGTATGAATATCGCCCTGATGACGGAGGCAGTATGACCTCTGAAACGTTGGTTAACATCGACCAGACTACACAGCGCAACAACCCAGAAGACGGAAATCTTTATGTTACCATATGTTTATAAGAACTGTCGGCTTGATTTCCGAAGAAAACAGTCTATTTATTTAGGTCTAGTGCATGTTTACATGATCGGAATGGACTTTATGAAGTAACAAAGTGTGGGAGACAAAGCACTATATGGATGTATGTTCCAGCATTTAAAATTCTGTGACAGCGTATACTTTAGACCGGTCGGATACTGTAATTAAATGGATTTACAAAACAGGAGAAGATAAATAAAGAATTAACAAATTTTCATACAAAATAATTCACACGATGAATAAAATCACTTTCATACGTTATACAGTCTATATTTCCCCGTGCAGTATTCCCAGAACTGTTATTGTGGCTTGTCGCATATGACGGCCACCATCAGTCCTTAGAAGTACAGTTACATAATATATAGATGGCGTGTAACGTCGATTTACAGAGTGTTCGTCAGCGACACATGAACCACAATGCTAATCGCCAAATTCGAGTAGTTACGACATGTTAATTTGTAGGTAACAAGTATAAAATTGCTGATTATTTAGCGAACAGCCACATTGAACTCTCTAGTAGTTTATTTTTATTATGGTACCTCTGTTAAAGTGCAAATTTAAACGATCGATCAAAATAACTGACCGGACATTACACGCCTCATAAATATCTGCTCCGCCAGCTTCAACATGTTTTTAGCCACATACTGAATTAATGCTCATTATTCAATTACAGCATAATTATAGCACTAACATTTTGACGGGAAAACTTGTAAACCATATGAAAATATGGCAAACAGAACACAGTTTCAATAGCATGGTACATAGACACTGGGACAAATTCAATTCAATTCAATTCATTTATTAGAGTGCTTGGCAACAAAAGAAGCCAATAACAGCCAAGCACTAACAATAAATATAACAATACAAAAACAAACAAACAATGAAGTAAATATATAAATGTACAATATAATAATGATAATATATCAATTCAATGAGTAAAAAGTCAGGATTAGTAGAAACAGAAGGAGTAACGGACGGACAATTAACATTAAAACTGATTTGAAATGATTAGCAGAGGAATCAGCAATTAATTTAGAGTCAGTAATAAACTGAATATCAACTTTAAGTTGAATAAATGAGTTATGCTCCTTTTTAAAATTAGAAACATACTTCAAAAATGTTCGGGATGAGTTTTTAAACTGTCATCAACCGTTTGTAACCACCGCTGTCTATCAAACTTAATAATAACTTTAACAAGTTTGCGAAAAAAATAAAAAATAGGAAAAATAAATATCAGATTTAGTCTTTCTGTACCGACGAAAATACATATTTTGTTTTACGAATATAGTATTTTAAAGTACTAGAAAGCCAACATGGAAACTTGGACTTCCTAGAACACTTGTAGGGTATAGCTACATTTAAAGCTTCAGTAACAACTGAGTTGAGCTTATTAACGGCACAGTCAACAGAAGTCTGATTATTGACACAAGTCCAGTCATAGGAAAATAAAAATTTATGTAACAATACATAATCACCACAGTTATAATTGCGAAAAGAACGTTGAGGCTGCAAATAAGAAGAAAAATATAAACTAAGGTCAACAACCAAGGAAGGATGAAAGGTATCAGGTTTAACCAAGTCAAAATCAGAGTAGGAAACCTTAATATCAGTGAAATTAGCAAATACAAGATCAAGTAAATTCTTGTTTTGTACGGTAGGGTTGTAGTGAGAAAGTCCAAAATAACATGCAGCATTATAAATTACCTCATCTCTAAGTTTGGTATAATAATGTGAGTTAGCATGGGGACAACCATGAACCCAATCATAACCAGGTACATTAAAGTCATCTAATAGGACTACGCGGAAATTTTGAGTGTTAAGCTTAGCTTCCAAGGAAATAAAATAATTTTCAATAAATTTGATATCCATATTTGGCGGAAAATAATGGTTACCAACAAGTAAATTAAAACCATCGGAATAGAGATTTCGATCCAAACACATTCCTGCGTAAGTTCAATGTCATACCTACGTTTACAACCAGAAAAAGAACGGTGAACTGCAATCAAAACACCACCACCCGAGTTAAATTTGAATCCGCGTAAACGCTATCTGCGCGAAAAACAAAATAATTACCGGGAAAAAGATTGCGATTACAATACGAATCGTTAAGCCATGTCTCAGTAAGACATATAATTTTGGGGACATTAACACAAACATTATCGAAAAGGTTGTTGCATTTAGTACGCAAACCCCTAACATTTTGATAAAGAATTCAAAAGAATCGGTGCACCTGTCAAAGGACACGGCAAACGACGCGGATTAGTAAAAAGTTAGGGTCTATTAGCGCATCCCTCATGCGACTCACAAACTTATAACAATGATAAAGTTGGTTATAAAATTAAGGCAGGAATAGTTTCAATAAATATTTATGAACTGATACACATACAGTTATTCAATTCAATTCAGTTTAATTCTTTATTATTAATATGCTGTATCAACAGCCAGAGGACCAGTTACAGATACAGCACAAGAGATGAGCACACGAACACAACAATAAATACAGGAAGGAAAAAAGAAAGAGATTACCAGAAAATTACGAGAGTGTACAGGACACTTATGCATAAAGGCAACTTGCTACTGAATACATAAATGTCTTTGTAATAATAGTTCAAATAAATTAAGTCAATTTGGTAAAATGGGAAGGAAATATGCAGAACATTGCATAAACTAGTTCAGAGAATTTATATAATTGAAATAATAACACAGAGTTAGTCAATGGTGAGTAGAAGAGGAGAGAAAGGGGTAAAATATATAAATTTATTTTTAATGCAATTAATATCTAATATATGGATAACAACGTAGTTATTATAATATGTGATGTACGGAAACGATTTTCGTTTCAAATGCATCGAAGTCTCTGCAGACAACGATTCAGAGATAGTGTCTGAAACTTGGTGTTAAGGAAACGTACGCTTTGGGGCGAACTACGGATTTGGAGCAACTTAACGGAATTTCAAATCGGTATTGGTACCGTAATTGCATCAAGGGTACAGCACTGGTCTCCGATTGGAAAACGTCTAAGGAATACAGAGTTTTGGTGGCAACAAAGCTGGACCATGAAACAACAGACAGAGTCGCAGAAATAGATCTCTCTCAGGGTATGACCCAAATGCGCCTTTTTGTTTTTTTAAATTGTCTTATTTTGTGTCACAACATCCGTTCAATTTCATTGATCACTTGTAATCACGAATTTTGATACCCCACGTCAATTTTCCTTGTCTAATAATTAGTTAAAAATCCAAAAGTAATATTGTGCATGTGCTCATGCTGGTTGAGAATCTGACAGTTTCTCAGCTGTACAAGAGATTTTTCGCCTTTCATAAAGCAAGAGGTTCATTACTTTGTTCACACAAGACCACCACTCCAGTCCATTTCGTTATATATATGAATGTTCCGAAAGAATAATTCTACTCCATGTTCATGCATACATACACAAGTGCGGATATCTTAATGGGATCATTTAGTTCTTTCTAAATACGCCATAAACATGCAATATAATAATTTTCATTGTCATGCAGGAGCTGTGTTGTATGCCCTACGTTTTTGGCGCACATTAAAGAGTTCGTGAAGATGAATTGCCGGTACAGATTTCTCAAAGCCATCAAATGGTAAAAGGACACAGGTATGACTAAGCTGCCATGAAAGTATTGAACCTCTCTTCAGAGTTCAAAGTCTCTTCTTATTTTGTGTCTTGACTTACGGCCGATTACGTGTAGCAGCGCGACGTAATTTAAATATGAAACAGTGGCACGTCTTACGGTTGGACGTTCATGGTTTCTGTTCGTATGTAAAATATTTACGAATCTACAAAATTATTAAGAGTATTTACAAAATAAAGTCTACTTTATTTTTCTGTGCTTTATTTAAGGATGGTTTCAGTACCTGGGAGCAAGTAGAATCGTTGGTAGGATGATTATGAAAAATGTATTGGGAAGCATAAGTAAGGAAGTAGCTGTGGCCTAATTGAAGTTCATATAATATATAATCTATCATTTACGGTCAGCTAAGCAGCTGAATAGGCATAGTTAAAGTAACGAATCAAAGCAATTAATCAACTATAAGCAGTACAAATACAGTTAATACTTATTTTAAATTTATATTTATAATGTAGAATGAGACATAAAACAATGTCATAAAATAAACATAAATGATATACTCCAAGACGGGAGAGATGAAAAATGCATATACAATTTTAGTTGTAAATGAGACAACTTCGGGGATCTGGATGTGGATTAGAGGATAATATTAAAATAAAACTTGAATTAGGATGTAAGAATGTCCACTGAATTTATCTAGGTCAGGATCAAGTAGATGGCTTTTTGAAAACTTCAGACCCTTCCATAAAAGGGAATAAGAACAATTACCAGCTTTATTATATTCTATAACCTCTAGATTCCTCGACAGGATGCAGGAAATTATAGAGATGGCAACAAGCTTTTCGAGAATTTAACCTGGGCTATAATGTGAGCGGGAACCTTCACTCTCCGACAGCTTTGCCCGAGGGAGGAAACTTTTACTGGAAACCGAACCGCTTTGAGGGCTTTGAGGTGGTTTTCGACACGGGAGAAAATTGAAAAATTCATGGGTCTACCAGAAATCGAACCTCAGATGTCAATTCCATAGACTGTCATTTTACTGACTGACCTATTACGATTCCTCGTAAATCGTATGCGAGATAAACTGTAGTAAGCGAACAAAAAGCCCTCTGCATGTATTGAGTGAGTGGCCAGCAGTTTCCTGAAATTTCTCGGTGTTCATTATAAATCGTACGAATTTAGAGAACATTACTCATATTAATTTTAACGAAAGCGGTTCTAAATAGCAGTGTATATAT
>NW_019059813.1:993760-1019748 GCF_000696155.1 Zootermopsis nevadensis
GGCAGTAAACTTTGAAGCCAGGTGTTAAACGGTGATAAATCTCACAGTATCTTGCATTTGTAAATGAATCCGGTGTTTTGCTAGTATCTACAGGACTAATAGTTGCATTCCGGACGGCGTAACTTCACTTGAGAGTCCGCAGACTAAGACTATCCATTCCCATGCTACTTTTTGTCCTACCAGTTCCGGCTGCTTGCGCTTCAAGAGCTAATTAAAACAAGATTTGTGCCTTGTAGAAGAACTGTAAACAACTTTTGTGTTTCAGACCAGATTTCAGTATTAACCTCTCCTTCTCTCTGCAGAGAATGTTAAAAAATACCAGATATTATTAAATTCTTTCATTTAAATATTATATTATAATTTTTAGCCAACTTGTGATCGTGATAGAAAATGGAACATTCAAACATGGAAAAGATTAGGTA
The DNA here is from genome assembly GCF_000696155.1 of Zootermopsis nevadensis. Next base: position 994,183 of record NW_019059813.1, read on the forward strand.
TGATAAATAAGAGTGCGGTAGTAGAATGTTAATGAACGCTACACTAACTTCCTCACACGATACGAGACAAAACAAAACTTTCAATTTGTATAGCGCTGGTATTCGACTTTCCGTAATGTAAAATAGGTTACAATAATTCTGCAGTAGTCACTGAGATAACTAATTAATCCATTCAGCAGAGCAGTTTTTGAGAAACTAATAGTCTACTCGCTGATCTAGTCAAGAAGTTCACCGCTCATTACCGAAACCGATGACTCATTACAAGAGCCCTCTCTAGTCCGTTGCCCCGAAAAACGTTTTGTAACATGCTGGTTCAATAGGGCGAGGAGTTGCCAGCCGCCCGTCCAAGAACCACACTAGACGACCACACTTCATCAGCTATCTGTGACTGCTTATTCAGCGTCCGAGTCACCCTCTACACCAGGAGGTAGTCTTCTACAGACGAAGCGCTCTGCTGTCGTGATAAGGAGCTCAATTAATGCATTATTTCACATTCATTATCATAAATCCACAGTCCATAACATGCAATATGCAAACGACTTTGTTCATGGTCTTAACGTAGTATACGTTAGTACCTCTAATTAAAATTCTTACGTATTAACCATTGGATGGACGAAACCCCACCGCCATAAAATGCAATCCTTGAGGGATCTGAAGAACGGACCTAGTCGCTTGGAGAACTGAGCAGAAGTTTAAAACTCTTAGCCAGGCATCCTGATGAAGGCAGAAAACAAGTCTTCTGCCAAGAGCAAATAGTATGTGGAACCATTTTCCGTAACGCGTAAATGAAGACTGATGTAAAATCAATTAAACGCTGCAGTTTCTACTGCAGGCCACGCAAATAGTGACGACTATTTCGGCGGCAATAACATAATACGTAGATCGAAAGGGGAGACATCTTAAACGTCTATTTTTACTAATTCCACGCTTAAGCCTAAGATATATTTATCTTTCCACTACTTTCCCAGTGAGATTATGCAATAATTAACATTATTAATAATGAATAATTCAGTAATGGGTCATTGTTTCCCAATAATTTTAACAATAAATAACTCTCGTACAAGGAATCTGATTGTGAATTAAAAATGAAATGGAATTTTATCAATATATTTTTTAACCAGCACACACAAATGTGAATTTAATTGAAACATATTTACAATTCATTTAATTGAATCATGAAACAGTTGGACATAAGTAGTTGTTTGACATGCATTTAAAACGTAAAATTTATTAAAAGTGAGACATTTTTAGGCCACACATCGTGTATAATTCGAGAACAGATTCGAGGTGCTTAAAACATCGAAGACTGCAGTGAGTGAACTTGGCCCCTCTGCCGTAAACAATCTCCAGAAATAAACGACAGGGTTTTAAACGCGTGTATTTTGTAATTGCTCACATCACAGCTCTAAAAAACGATAGGAGAACAATATAAATTAATGGAGATACTTTAGAGTCCCTATTTTCAGTAATGGCTCAGTATTTCTGAATGAAATGATAACCTCTTTGGTCTATCTACAGCCGATTTCATAAAGATGTAACGCCAGTCACTGAAAGTTCAGGGAACATTGGTCAGACATTTAATTACGCAATAGGGTTCAAGTCACCACACCGCGAACCCCTCACTGGGCACGCTTAATGAACATTCGGAGCTCGATAAATATTGAACCACTTTCCACAACGGTTTCAAAGCGACCGGCAGTTTTTCCCAGCCCTTAATCCAAGCGATTTCATTTTGCAGCTTATATTACAGGATGGCGTTACCGAAATAAACATTACACAGAGTTACAGGCAGCATTACTACACTTTGTTGGTACCATTGATGAGGTCATATTAACTGCAACAATTCAGTATTCCGTATTTCAGCTGCAGATTTACAGAGATTGGAGTTTTACACATTGTCATAACGTCCATTTATTACTTTGTACTGTGAGTAATTACGGAAGCGTAAGCATTTAAAACAATAAATATGCTGGAAATTCCTGCTCAGGTATAGAATTATCATGCCGTTGGACTCGCTCTACAGAATGTTTTGTGCTCATATTGTACGTGCAACTATACTAGAATGTCTCTTTATTAATGTGGAAACAACTCCATTGTTCCTTCTACTCAAACTTTCCTTGGTTTTACAATGTGGATAAATGTAACTTATTTTCCAGTTATAATTGGTGCTGTCTATTCGTAAATAAATTTTGTTTTTAAATGAGTTACTTTTTAAACTCAGTCCTCTTACTTAAAAGTTGAAAATTTAATAATGATAGATACAAATTAAGGGAAGGACATAATTAAATACAAAATTAAAATTATATTATTTTTTGTAAAATAAAATCAGAATCAAAATTCAAATAGACAATACTGATCCACTACATTTGCCGGGAAACCTAAAGAGAAGAGACTGCATAGATCTATACCTTGGAGCATATGAAAGGATAACATTAATATTGGTCCTAAGGAAAAAATATGCGGGGTGTGGATCAATTTATCTGACTTAGGACTGAAACCATTGACTTTCTCCTGTGAATACGTTAATAAGTCATAGTGTAATATAAATAGGGAAATTTGTAGATGAGATAAGTGATAATTAAATTCTCAGAAACACATTTTTGTACACCAGTGAATTTGTGAAGTCCGACAGGAACGTAATGATATTAGAGTCCTCATCATCTTAATACGTTTTAACTTTTTGCCACAAACAATACTAACATGGCGCACGTAAGCACTTGTGATTAGGGACAACACTGGCGACATTCACTATAGACCGCTGAAGTAATTCGTAATAGTAGATTTATAAAATTATGGGCATGTATTTACGGTGTTTACGGAAAGTGACCGAAAGAAATGCGTTTGTATTATGACAATAAATGGTAATTCGTGATAATAGGGCACGTTGAACTTATGTGGAGACATGTTGCACAGAATCCAGCACGTACTAAAAACTTCGAAACCTGAAATACGTTTCAGCTTCGTAATTAACATATGGTCATTCGTTTACTTCAAGAAACAAACATTAAATCACTACATTTGTGTTTTAAAGATAAAATAATGTGAAAGAACACACGTTTTATACCATTTACTGCTACTTTGCAGCATGATATTAAAGCCTGCAAATACCCAATAGTTAATTAAATGCATTAAGCATCTCAAGTACTAAGGTCTTATAAAAATAATATTAACAATCTTCTTTCGTACTACAAAGAAAACATAACGCCAATACTATACAAATACCAGCAATTTAATAAATGTTAAAAGAAAATAACAGCTGCTTAATTTAAAAACCAAAGCAGAAAAGTATATGTGTTCCTTCGGCGAAATGCCTAGTTACTCAGTAAAAGTAGATGAAGTTATAGGCCTACTTTGCCCTGTACCTTATAAAAAGATATTCCATACAAAAGGGCCTTGGCACAAAACAGAAGGGCGCTCAGTGACTTGTGTATTATCTGTAGGCCAATGCGATCTTCTGCAGCCGCCAGACTAAAGGACCGAAAGTAAACGAAGATAATGTTACATCATACAAATCAGGGTTCCAGTTTTAACTATGCTGTTCTTTGTAAAGACATACACAGAATATTTAGTCATCAGGTCCCGCTGAATAAACAATTTCTTGTGTAAAAAAACTGGAAAGCGAAAAAAGAAATGACAGACTCACATTTGTTCCTGCCAACTTGACGTCACTGTTGCCTAATTCGAGCAGTGAAGACGATAAAACTCTTCCATTTAAAGTGTGAAATCGTTGGGTTGTTTGGGCGGTGATGTATTGTGGAACAAAGAGAGGACTTTCTTTTCAGGACGCATCTGTTCAAGTAAGAAAACAATAAGGATTGCGATTATCCTGGATCCAGACCAAGAAGATTGATACTTTTATGCCTGAAGGGATACGTGATCGAGGAGTTACGCCGGAAAAACATTTTAGAACAGACACAAGGTACCAACTCAGCAAGCACTAATTTCCTAAGTTCTCTAGTTTTCCTCAGACATACGAGTTTATTTACGTTTTCAATAATGCACACTGTGATTCGTACATATAAGGTTCTGAACGGGAAAATGGGCGTAGCATAACTTGCCTATTCTTGTTTAAGTAACTAGCCTACTTATTTTTTCACACTGCAGAATCAGAATAGTTTCAAAGCGTATATAAATTTCCAAAGGTATCATTAACATTTACAAAAAATTTCAGAACTCGAGAGCAGGCTTAACCTTATTCCAATGGTTCATTAAACGACGTTTATAAATAACATATTATTACTACATTATGTAATCATAAAGTATGTTACTGTTCTGTACCTCGGACCCAGAATGACGTAGAAGACAATAAAACTGGAGAATCTAGGCTACGTAGTGTAACTGCAAACTGATAAGATTCCTGGCATTGGGAAAATAACGTCGGTATAATCGAAGGACCTCGAAATTACTTCAGTTACATACCTAATGTCAGTTTTAATATTCGATAATTACCGTATTTCCTCGTTCTTAAGAAGCAATTTACTCACATCTTAAAATTTCTAAAATCAAAGTGCGTCTTACACTTGGTGGCGAAAAACTGTGATGATCCCAATAATAAATGGCACAGAATAAAAAATCCACAGTTTTACGTTATGTACTTTCATCCAACCTCCTCTTACTAATTATCCCTTGGGTCCAAATAATCTCGTTAGAGCTTTGTTCTAAAAGTTTAAACGTCGTCTTCACAAAAGAGCCTTTCGCTATTCTTTATCCTGAGGCAACCGAATCCAGTAAGCACATCTTTAAAATCCATTTTAATATTATCGTCGCATCAAAGCTTAGACACACCAAATGATCTCTTCACTTCAGAATAAATCTAATAATGTTTAAATAAGTGCCACTGACGGCAACATAAAAAAAAATTAAAATGTACCACGGCGCAACAATTTTAGCTCGTGCTAGAATCTGACCTTTGTGAATGATTTCCCATCTGGGATTAGCAAAGTAGCGTAGTATTCAACAGGTCCCTGGAACGATCCCAACCGTTGCCACGAAACCGAAACTAGAACTTAACTTTTGATTAGTGTGTACGGTCAATAAATTCTCCATCATGACGTCACCATCCAACCAAAGCGCATAAACACGTGCAACTATTCACGTGAAGTGCCCGTTACTGTTGGCCGATTGTAACCTGAATTTAAATGTCTCGACACTTTTTTCCTTAAAACTACTTAGTATAAAATTTCATGAAAATATGTTTAGCCATCCTAGAATTATTAAAAGTGCACAGATTTACGTGCGAATAATACGATTTTAACAATTGCTCTTCAGAGATGTGAATACGACAAATAAAACCTGAGGCCAAAAATATGTTTCAAACACAAAGGTACCGGAGACGTCGAAACTAAGATACACTGCGCAGGCAATGTTACACGAATGTTCCCTTTTTCTTATAAGTTTTACTGTTTTGTAGTATATAAACGCATTCTTTTCTTACCAACGTTAATCACTCTTCACTGAGCTGGTTGTAGCCGTTATCAAACGTCAGGGTCTCCAGCTACTGGGTTTAATAATAGCGATGCCTGGGTGTACAACTCTACTGCTACAAATGCTCCAAACAAGAAGAAGGTAGAAGCCTGGATATATCTCGTTTACCTTTTAATGGCCCCAAAAGACGCAAATAAGAAGAGTACTATTCGAAATTTAAAGAATACGAATTGCCAGTTGGTGATAGACTTTGGCTGTTAATAGAACAAGTATTGCTCTAAATTATAAACACCCGTCACCTACGCATTTTACATAAACTTTAAAGAAGTAGCTAAATATTCAATAGGGAAAAAAACATTTCTGCTGATTAGTGGTGTGTAACGTGGGCTTGAACAAACGTGCTGAATGTTCTACAAAAAAAAATGAAACACGATGTACTAAATAAACATGTGTTTGTAAACGCTACAAAAATTGAATTATAATATATATTATTTGTGAAAAGATAAGCCGGCGGCATTTTTTTTACAACGATTAAAAATAAAGCTCGGAGGACTGTGGCTGTGATTATGTATAACGATAAATTGCACTTCGGCGTCATATTGTGAATCAAATTATATTTATATGTTATTTTAACGTTACACACAATAATAGCCAAAACAAGTACGCTTTATGTATCATTTATATATCATAGGAAAATACTGACTCGAAATAAATAACACAGGTTATTTGCTTTGCGAAAGATTGTGTGATTACTGAGAATAATACAGAAGATTGTTTACTTACTTAGTTATTTAATGATTGATTTTAAACTGCAGAGATATAATAGTGGCAGCTGATATGAAAAGTTGCTGTGATTAGTAGATAATAGATTTTTAAGAATGCAGTAGCGGCCAACCTACGAATTCTCCTGGAGGGAGTGAGTAAAACCAATGAAAATCCAGCCGATAATCCGGACAGGGTCCCAACTGAGCATCTTCCGGACATAAATGTAAACAGTTACCGTTAAGCAGGCTACTTGATAAGCGATGTTAAGTGGATACAATTCTTTACGAATGAAACCAAAAGATGGCTATAGGCTTCTGTACCGGCATATAGAATAGCTACATGACCGACCGCCACCCCTACACACTGCAGTAACAGCAAGACTTTCAGCCATTTACAGCATTTATACTGGCAATAACATTTAAGGGCAACTTTCAGCATGTGGGATATATTTTAAGGACATTAATAGAGCAGGGATATCTGACTATACTAATGACTAGACCGTGGGCCGGATGGAAGAAATTAGATTCCCAGTAAAGTAGGATGTTTTGCACCATACAAATTTTCTGTTATGTACCGCCATGATGATCACTTTATAAATTACAAACGATTGCCTAGTGACGAAAGAGGTAAAATATCACTTTATGCATTACATCAATAACGTCTGTTGTCCTAGGAACCACAGAATGCCGGGAAGTTCGGAACGCAGATGGATTTTATGTGATACGAATTTAAAACCGTGTTATACAAAGTTTCGTTTCGCACAAATCCCCAAAAGAATCTTATGTGATATTCCTATTTTAAATTTTATATAAAGCTTTCCAGTCGGCTCAATGTCATGTTTATTTTATTTTTGGGTGGCAGCACGATAAAGAAGTGCGCTGTATTGCAGACATTTCGGGGATCCTAACTGTCTCCATGTTCAAGCCGAAGCGCGAGGATAAGCTATAATGCTAATAATAACCATCAGATCCACAATAAAACATTCATATTATTCTGTTATGATAGCAGGTATACGGGTTTAGAACGGGTCTTACATTCACCGCATCATCGTTAAAGCCGTAGTCAGATGGGCCGCGTGCCCCGTGTACAACTGAATTAGCGTTCTCAGTTACGCGGCAGTACACGCAACAAGCACATAACACCATTAAGTAGAACCTAAGTCGTCGCAATTTATTCGCCTAATTCACACGAACACGAAATGGAAAAAGAAAACCAAGTTACTGTGTTTTATTCGGCAGAATCTAATACTGGTTACAGCAGGCATACCGACACATCGCTGGCTACATTTAATGCAAATTAAGTTTTAAGTTACTGATGTGTTTTGTGTCTAGTTTTTATTCACAATTTATGATGGCTGACAAGGGAAAAGTGACGTGTTTAATATGTGAAAGAGGTTCATTAAAGGACCTGGAAGACAAACAATATCACAACAGAGATTTCTCCACAAAGGGAAATAACAATTTCTCTGGAAATAGAAAACACAAGTAAGTAACATGATCGCATTTACTGAAGAACAAAAGAATTCTTATCGCTATGACGACAATAATGTCACAAAGAACGCAGAACGGCCCAGTTCGCCCGCATAAGGCCGATCATAACTTCGAGAGTAGAGAAGTCATTAAAGCCATGGCGAGAAATAATTCGGCCTATCACACCAGAGCTAGTCTACCCCTTTCACCACAATTATATTGTTGTTACGAACTAGGAATTTAATGTTCAAACCCACCAGAACATGCCACATCGTCTGTATAACTAACTAACTAGATGGCTTACCGAACCCGAAGGTTCATCACCGAATTAACCAAAGCCCTCCACCGGACCCTGTCCTGGGCCAACAAAATCCAGTTTCCTTCAACTCCTATCTCCCATAGATCCCGCCTGAGATTATCCTCCCATCTACGTCTAGGTCTCCCCAGCGGTCTCTTCCCTTCAGGTTTCCCAACCAGTACCCAGTGCACACCTCTTGTCCCATCCATGCGCGCTACATGCCCAGCCCATCTCATTCTTCTCGACTTAATCACAAGCTATAATGCTAATAATAACCATCAGATCCACAATAAAACATTCATATTATTCTGTTATGATAGCAGGTATACGGGTTTAGAACGGGTCTTACATTCACCGCATCATCGTTAAAGCCGTAGTCAGATGGGCCGCGTGCCCCGTGTACAACTGAATTAGCGTTCTCAGTTACGCGGCAGTACACGCAACAAGCACATAACACCATTAAGTAGAACCTAAGTCGTCGCAATTTATTCGCCTAATTCACACGAACACGAAATGGAAAAAGAAAACCAAGTTACTGTGTTTTATTCGGCAGAATCTAATACTGGTTACAGCAGGCATACCGACACATCGCTGGCTACATTTAATGCAAATTAAGTTTTAAGTTACTGATGTGTTTTGTGTCTAGTTTTTATTCACAATTTATGATGGCTGACAAGGGAAAAGTGACGTGTTTAATATGTGAAAGAGGTTCATTAAAGGACCTGGAAGACAAACAATATCACAACAGAGATTTCTCCACAAAGGGAAATAACAATTTCTCTGGAAATAGAAAACACAAGTAAGTAACATGATCGCATTTACTGAAGAACAAAAGAATTCTTATCGCTATGACGACAATAATGTCACAAAGAACGCAGAACGGCCCAGTTCGCCCGCATAAGGCCGATCATAACTTCGAGAGTAGAGAAGTCATTAAAGCCATGGCGAGAAATAATTCGGCCTATCACACCAGAGCTAGTCTACCCCTTTCACCACAATTATATTGTTGTTACGAACTAGGAATTTAATGTTCAAACCCACCAGAACATGCCACATCGTCTGTATTCCAATGCCAAATCTAATAATATTTTATGTTTCGATATTTTGTTTTTATACCAACCCCACACTGTTTGAAGTTCGGAATCAGTATGTCGTATGAAGTTTATTAGGCTAGTGAATTTAAATGAGACACTGAGTGCTATTAGGGGGGGAGATACACTGTATATACTTCAATGGAAAAGTACAGATACAGGGGCTGTTGGAAATGTGATTATTGGCAACGTTTTAGTTTTGTTTAATGGTTTGAAATACATTACAGGTTATGTGTGACAGTTTCAAAATTATCGTGATAATCCTACTATTAAAGTTTATAGAAAAACAAGGACTAAGTTCTGTTTGTGAGATCAGTTAGCGTTAATTTTGAAGAAAGTTTTCTATTAAAAGTAATAGCTGCTCACAACTTTTATTTGTTTTATGTCGTCTCTTTTGAGTTTCAATTTTCTCCGTCTACCTTCAGTATTGATACCAAAGGCGATATGCCAGAGATCTATTATAAATAATGATATTTAGCAGCAATGGAAACAAAGCTGAAATAACATGCCAATTATCCTATCTACGTACGAGTGTAAGAATTAGAAAACCGCTGGACGGATTTTAATGCAATTTGATATCGAAGAGTTTGATTAAAGTTTGTCGATTCATTCCAATTCTGAATAATACAGGAGGTCAGTAGAAGACATTTTACACGAAGACACGCCTACATGCTTAAGTGCATCTCGAGCGCAACTCACTGAATATTCATCGGAACGAAAAGAGTTTCCAAGAAATGTGGAAAAAATGAAACGCACGTTTTACAAAGAGTAATACACCTTTTTCATAAGCCGTACGTTTTTTAAAGATAACTGAACTAAAGGCACTTTCTTCTTGTGTTGGAACGAACTTTATCAAGTTTTACACTGAAGGTCATGACCCATACGTCTGCTTTACACTTTTTTGTAAGTGAGATCCAAATTGAACACTCACGAAATTAAAATCTAAAAGGCAAAAACAGATAAAACGCGACAGAATTATTACTTTATGTGTGCATTGCCTATATTACACGAACAATGTACATATAACACTGACTGTAGTAAACGTTTATGGCCCGGTTTGTTTTAAAACAGCGCTGAAATAAAACGAGTTCTTTCTTATATCGCAGATCTTTTTAGTTCTTCTAAATACGTCTGCTTGGAACAATCTTCTACATCACGCATATTGTCAACAAAACAAAATTTCTTAACCGAATCAAAATTAAATAAGCGCCTTGAGACATGAAAGTATCCTGAGAAATCCGAGTCATCCTTCTCCATTACAAGGCCATTACAGAAGGACTCAAAATTAGAATCTTTCATATTTGTGGGATGTCTCCTCTATTTGCACTACCAATTTTAAAAGACGACGTAGAAACCGGATCCTTCTTGAAGTTTACGATCACGTAACAAACGAGTCGCTTGTTGTAAAGACATCGTTACAAATGAAGTACGGCCTGTTTTTTTTTCTCTCTCTCTGCTAAGATTGTACTAACGCCATTATTTACTTCTGGAAAAATAAACGGGAGATGCGAGCAGTGGCAGATCAATAATAGCCATTCTAACAATTTTCCAGGCAATGTTTTTTTGGGAACGGCAGCAGCCATATGTAACTCTACAATCAGAGAACAGTGCCGGTATATTTTTTTGGCCAGTGAGAAACTATTCGCTCATACTTCCATTTTTCAGTCAGTTTTTGTTACCAACCCCCGAGGACGTCTCCAAAAACAGAACTTTTAAACAAAACTTTGCGAGTAATACATGATGTCAGAATTTTTAAATTATGTTCAAATGTACTCGTAGGCTGACTTCAGGAAGTAAGGAGGAAGAGAGCAAAAAAACTATTGGGCCCCCCCTTGTTGAGCTAGATTCAGACCTGGACATCCAGGACTGTAGGCGGACTAATATTTCTAATATATTAATAATACATAACTGTTTATATATAAAAACAAAAAGTGATGTAACATTAAATACACTATTTTATGTGCACGTCATAAAAACGCATGAAAATTTAAATAATTTAAAGAGGAGATGTTAAGGAAACATCTTAATCCCTAACAGATGAAGTAAGGTGGGAATTATAAAAAAACCGTTAATAATATTATAGCATTTATCGTTTTCTAAGTAGGTGTTAGAACACTCCCTGTATTTAACAATTTAGTTGCTAGCTCAGGAGAAATAAATATGAAATGCATAAAGGCCTAAGTAGATTTAGATGACAAGACCTGGCGGAAACATTAAAGTGACCATGAAGAACTGTATAACATCAGACGTTAAATTGTAAATCGTTAAATAGGTCAATATAAAGAACTGTGTGATCTGTGATACTTGAGCGGGCGTTTTGAGTTTATTTGTCATTACCTTGAAAGATCTTTCCAATAAAAAAAATCAAATCGATGCAACTAACTACAAATTCAGTCATTCCGCACGATAAAAATATTGTTTCATGCTTCTTTATTTCAAAACACGAAGGCGGATGCAGAAATGCTTTAACAGAGACTGGTTATTTGAAAATGGAAAATCACTTTAACTGGCGGTTTCCTGTTTGTGTTCTTTCTCCCTCTAGAGAGCGTAAGAATGGGATGGAAATTACAAAGCCTGATTTTATTTTTCACACTAAAACAACTATCGCAGATTACGACAGAGAATGAATAATATATAAGGACTAATTTTGTTATTTTTCGCGGAATAAAAAGTTCATACAGTTCACACATAAAATCCAAAATTATAAACATAGGACTTTTATAAAAGTTGTCCCCGTTTCTGAACTTCATTCCTTAAAGGTCAGTAACACAAGAATAAACAAGATAATTTGGCATCATTTAATCGGATTGATTACACAGCAATAAGAAACCGAAAGGTTTAAAACCTTGTAATCATATCGTATTTATTTATGATGTGATTACACTGTCAGTACTTCAGACGACAAGAATGCAACATCTATTAACACGAGTAATTTGTTAGGAATTGTAAAGAATACTGAAGGAGTCGGTCGTGTCCTAATTTAAATTACGAAACCCACACTCATCTGAAGAAACTGAGAAAAACCACGAAACCCATCAGTCGGGATTTGAGGTCTGCGGGTCTGTACTTGAATTCCGAAGCAGCAGCGGTAATTTCCGGCCGTGCCGTCCTGTCGCCAACGACCGATCCAAGCTACCTCACAGAGTGAGCTGCTCGAAGCGGGAATCGGTCGCTTCTTATTTATCGACCCGACTGCACATCTGAAAGGAGTGAGTCGTCCTCATCAGCAAACCAAAACACCGTAAAGCTGAAATCTTGCACTAGGCCGCAAGAAACAACAGCTAGCTTATACTGTTCGCAGCAACAAATCCCCACCACAAGAAACGTCTTGGGCCTACTAGACAAACCCGGCCTCCAAGTCTTTGTTTTCGAAAACTAAAAATACATAACACTCAGAGTAAGAGATGCGGGTAACGACGCACTCTTGTAACCACAATGGCCCTGAACGAAAAGCGTTAAGTAACTGAACTGTTCTCTTACCAATTTTTATTTAGTGTCATCGAAAAGAGCCCTTAACCTCTGCTCGTTTATAATTTATAAGGAAAGTAAGATAATTTTTTCTTGCATGATAAATTACTGTTTGGATGTAACTGATCACAAGTATGAGCTATTAGAAGCAGAAGATTTAACATCGCTAACACCAAAGTCCGCAATGCAAGCGGTCCAGTAAAATTCGATTTTTGCTATCTCCCTAACAACTACCTAAATATTGTCTGTCATATCCTTCTCGGTCTTATACACGAGGTTTCCCTATAAAATTTCTGTATGCTTTCTTGGTCTCTTCCGTCTTAGCCACATACCCAGTCGATTCTTACCTCTTATATTTGACGTGAAGGCTCTATAATCCATAAAGTTTGTTGTTACGTAATATTATTCTAAATTGGTTAAATACTTCAACCAGTTCACGCCTAAACAGTATTCTTGGGACTTCATTTTCGAACAACTGTACGTTATGTTCTTCCCCCAAGCCAAGATACCGCGCTTTACATCCTTATATAAACACATAACAACAAGTATTTACAGAAATAAAACTTGAAAATATAAATGCAAGGTTTCTGAACGTCTCTTAAGTCCTGTTTGTTGTTTCATTGCATATTTCTTGATGATCTGGACAGACTTGGGTCTGCCCATTGCTACAGCTTACAGATTTACGAAAACAGGATTGTTCAGTTTCATCAACATACCACCTGAAATAAAATGTCGAAAATATTTAAAATTTAACATAGCTTTCTTTAAACAGCATTAATTAGAGTGAACACTGTATTTATATACAATCAACATAAGTTTCGCAAAGTCGCGAGCCTGTTACAAACAGTTGGATTTAAAGGTTAGTGACTTAGGTACTGCTGTACTGCTAGCCTCAGTCCGACTTAAGTAAATTCAATTAAACGTCGAGTGTTACTTTGTCTCCAGAGTAAATAGCAGAGACCTCAAATCTCGCTTGCCACGAGACCTACTCTTGTTTTCTGATTACTTGTCTGGGCTTGTAATTACTTTTCGCGCGAGAACAGAGACGTATATTGAAGACAAAAACCCAGAGGAGTTTTCGAGAACGGCCAGTCATAAACGGGAAATTGATTGCACGTTATCACAACACATGATAGAACTCTCTTTCCGCTGCTTCCCTGATGTGAATGTTCAGAGCCTTCAAAACTAAACCATGATATTAGTATTTTAAATATCTTGTTATTAGAGAGAAGAAAGCAAGAATGATATGGGCGCTGCATGTACCACAAATGGTGGAGATAAAGGCAGAAACAGCATTTTAGTAGAATACTTGAAGGCAGGAAACCACCTAGGAGCTACAAGCACAGAAGGAAGGGCAATATTAAAATCAGTCTTAAGGAAATATGAGTTCTTTAGTTCCGGTTTCGACGCACAAATGATAATACGTTTATAGTTTACATATTTATAGAATTTTCTTTGAACAAGGGTAAGCAACAGGTGACCGGCAGTTCTATAACATACGTATCCTTGAGAGTATCAAAATCGCACTGATAAGCTCTTATTGCAAAAAAAAACACAAAACGGAATTTTCTGACGTATTCAAATATACAACTCCATGGAGTACAGTTCTCCTTGAAAAGTTAACAGTCGATCACTTGGTCAAGAAATTGTCTACTTTTATGGAACCTGAATACTAATTACTGTATCCACAAGAAACCGCAAGTCAGAGGACTGGTGTAACATTTGATGACGCACTATTTCAGTGAGGATTTGTTAGCTTCCCACCAACCTCCACCCCCCAACCACCCAAAAGCTGGAGGGTCACCTTTCGTCGGTTATCTGCGACTGTCTGCTGAATGTATTTGCTGATATCCTACATACATGGAGGTTTTCTCTATTCTGAAGACGAGGATGAGCTATGATGACAAGGATTTTGCTGGAAATATATTCTAACAAGTAATGATGCTGTGACTGCAGACTTAGAGAATATTTCACCCACGTGAGTGCAGAAAAAGCGGTGTTTACTTATCTTAATGCAGTCTTCGGGGCCGAAAAGACAAACTCAAAGACGTGACCAAGCATATTAAAAGACTTTAATTCTAAAGCACCGAGTCTGACAAATGCTTGCTACCATTCAGCCTTTATTATTATTATTATTATTATTATTATTATTATTCTCGTATCATATCAAGAAACGTAACTTTTAAACTTTGTATCTGTATCTTCATTTTGGTCACTTACTTGCAAATCCTTTCCGATCCACCCGTCATCCTCCCGTTTGTCACTTAGCAACCAACGTAATTCAGAAACCAAATTTAAATTGAGTAATGAGGTAAAGGAAAGAGGTACAGTTGAGATTTAAGGTTCCCTTAGCGGTGAGTACGGTGACGGCTGACTTCAAGATTGCTTCATCGAATAGTCTGATTAAGTTTGCCGTCGTTTCGGAGGTGCTGGCTGCCTAAAACTTGCTCGCGCACAGCTTATTTTTCATCATGATTATGGTAGCTACCAGCACCTCAGAAAATTAATCAAAGTTATACCAAACGACACGGCGTCAAACCTAGAAGATATTCGTATTCAAAAGGTAAATTTATCTCTGTTATTAAGAGATACGCCATAATGACACCGGGAAGTGGATACAAAGCTACATTGATTCTCAATTTCGGCACCAGAGGGTGATTTGTTTTAAAGTCTTGCCTCGGTCGCATAACTCTAGGGGAACAAATTTATGATGTCAATTGGACAGGGGGATTGTTTGCCCAAAACCCAGTAGGAATATGACAGTGAATGTCATGACGGGACTCAAATCTCGGTCATTCAGCCTGCAACTAATCACTTTACTGGCTGAGCTGTCCCACCTATTTATGACCTAATAATAAAACGGACGCGAAATACCAGAGAGTAATGAAAAGAGAAACAACAAACGAAACAAAATTCAGATTGTACGTGTAACATTTTGATAGTTTTTTTCTTATACGGCAACAAAATATGGACAAGTTATAAAAAGTACTGGGATAAAGTCCAGACAGCACGCGTGATTCATTTACGAGGTGTGAAGGGCTGCACAAAAATATATAAATCACATAACGTAAAAACAACAGACATGTATTATTAATTTCCAGGAAGATTTATGGAATACAGTGATGAGATTTCTTTCAAAGCCATAAGTAAATTTTCCGACCAGGTGAGCCCTGTTTTCGAAAGCCCGTTTATTTTACGAGTTTTCGGAACATTAAAGATAGATGTCAGGGCTGTAAAGACATAAACATCTAAAACAAAGTAGACGCTTGTTACTAACAAAAATTGCAGGTGGACACATGATATTTTTCTGACCCACATACCGTGTTCCAGCAAATTCTTGGCGATAGCCTAACTAAACGATAACACTCCGTACACGAGGATAATGGAGGCAGGAAAACTGCTGCATAAAATTTCAAAACTTAATTTATAAGTTCTACGCAAACCGCGATTCAAGATAATTAGCTTACATGTTTCTGTATACAACCAAAAGTAATCAACAAAGTAACTATGAGATTTATTATTAATTTTGTAGCAGCACAGAACGTAATGGTTTCTAATATGAAATATTTTCCCTACTTTCAACAGACAGACTAAGTCAGATTTCAGGTTCTCACGGTGATTAATATGAAGATGACAGCCTTCTGTGATACTGCGAAATGTAATATCGTAAATGATGACCGACGTTTCAAATACCCGCAGTCTCTTTTAATAGGACGACGATGATAGAGCTGCTGATGGCAAAAGTAGTACTAAAACCTCTCAAACGTCGGTAAATTTACGAGATTACATCATCAGATATCATCTTCAGCTAGGCAGATTAATAACATTCTCGTGTACGAGCTTGCGGTTAGCGGATAACTTGCGATTAAATAACCGTAGACAGTTTACTGCTGCTTCAAGAAATTAACGAGTTCACAAAATCAGATGCCAATGCAGCTGTCACATAATGAGCTTCGTTCCTGTGTTTCAGAGCACGAAACATTCCATCTGTATCTAGAAATACAATAATTGGTTAAGAATAAATATTGAATTTATATTAGACACATTTATTCTAAGAAACGTTCTTTGTTACAGATTGCAAAATCGAATTTGAGTGTGTTCAATATGTTCTGGCATTATGAAATCGTTTTACCCCGAGTTTCAACTATAAGGACAGTCTCATGTCTGCGAGAAATTTCAACTCTACGGTTCTTATAACTGATAGTCAACATGTAAGATTTCTCTTAACGGCACGGAAATCTGTGATTGACACTCTGCGGCTGTGTAAAGAGATGAACCATTTCAGGTAAGAGTTCATTTTGATTCAAGCTGGGAGCAAGAGTGTCTTATGCGCACTGCATTCCAAGCAAAAATCTAGAAAATAATTTACTTTGGTGATGCATTATTCAGTTATTTAACGACGCTGATGGAGGGGTACAAACAGGGTAATGATCACTCGAATTCCATAAAAGCAGGGGATTTTTTGACAAACTGAACAACTATCAGCTTTTCAAAGGATCTGTTCCATGAAGTTTGAATTGCAGAATTTGTGTGTTTGCTGCTTGGTAAGAGGAACTGAAACCAATACAAATTTTGTTCAATTTAAACTCTTATTACCGACAACAACAGCTACAGGGTTGAATTGAGATGAAACGAGTTATGAATGGTCAGTAGGTAAACATCTGGAAGGAAAAGGCGGAGGCCTATTTTAGTGTACTATTCCGAAATTCGCCAAGAAAGTCCAAAAAAAACAACTGAGGAATACCAAAGTCAGCAAATAATTTACACTGCAGAAATTAGCAGGAAGAATAGTTAATTACTTAAAATTCAAGGATTCAAGAACTAGTGTTCGTCACAATGGACCAGTGATTTTGACGGACCCGACTAAGTAGATACTCGCCACTTTTCTACTCAGGATGGAAACAGATCTAGTTCAAGAGACGCTAACTTTTTTCAGGAAACCGGACAGTGTCAATTTCAGAAAGAATTTAACAGAAATTGAAATATACCGTCGTAATAATCCATTAGATTTCACAAATAAAAATCCTACGTAAAATGTTACATGCGAAGATAAAAAACAGCAACAATCTCTATCATACTAGACAATAATTCAGTTTCATACTAAATTGTTATTCGTTTATATCGAAGATAAAAATACAATGGCCACCGGTCTCCATTAACTCAAATCCATTTCTAAAGCCCTGATCGTGTAATCTCTTTATTTATTACGGAAAATGAGGCCAATGATGTCACGACCGGTGTCCACAGGCCTATGTGTATTAATCTTCAGCCCTTAATCAATCGACGGATTTTCGTGATACGTTTTATAAACATAACGATACTAGAGAAAGCTTTTATATTTTCATATTTCTTTGTTATTTTGTGAAGCAACAGTTTTTCCTTCAAGACATTTGCAAATTTTGTTCAATTTTGGTAACATAAAAACATGGCGGCTGAGAGAAAAACTAACTTAATTTTCTGCATTTATATGTGGGTAGATATAACACGTCAAGGATTGTAAACAGGCGTTAACTTCCAAATTCGAGTTTAATCAATTTAGTGAATAACCATAACATGAAAAGTTACTGGAAGCTGCAGAAATGAAAGACTTACTTCAATTAGTGCAAGAAAACAGTTAGCGCAAGTTATAGGAACATACCAGAAAATTAATTACGGAATTTCACATCATGAAACACGTTCCAACATATTCCTGCAAGATGGTACGTCATTAAATTTTGGTAAAGTTATGCTGCAGTCTCTGAATGCCCTCTTTCAGAATAAGTGGTCGTTGGAGGAGGACCGGCATCTTGATATCCCCGTCTAACCGATCTCATTCCATTAGATTTGGGTGGAACGAGGGCTATGTGAAGGAAAACACAGGTCTACTCATAAGAATGACGAAGGACGATGTCGAAAGCTACAGCTGCTCTTACCCAAGAGCGTATATGGAAACTGATGAATCACTGTTGTTCACACACCACAATTCGGTTTATTGTTCTATGTTATTGTTGGTGTAGCCAATACATATTTGAAATACATGGCATTCTTGTATGGATATCTTGTGTATGAATTATCCCTTTATACAGATACGCCCTATTCACATAATGAACAACATTTAGATACGATTATGTTCAATGTTGCCTCAAATAGATGAAACCACGTTAATAAATGAACCCAAATTAAACAGTCACATCAATATCAAATTCATGCAAATTAACACACGAATTGGACATAAACTAATGATCATTGTAACGGAATGGAACTTTACTAGTGAAGTTCTGATTCATTTTATCTCTCTGTTTTGTTCATACGACGTATTATAATCCAAATGAAAAATCAAGTGGAGTAGAAACAGTGTAGCAGCCGCAGGACTTGCCATGAGACATACATTTTACTCTGTACCAAGGCCGGAAATAGGAAAATGTAAGAAAACAGTAACTATAAATAAGACAACATATGAAACGAAATTAAATTTAGATACGATTTCATGAATTCCTCATTTTTGTAACGTCGCTAAAAACTACTCGATATATTCTGAGTTAAAAATGGCCTTTGAATAAATTCCGCATCTCTATATCAATGAATTAGACCAATAAGGAGCCAGTTTTGCCTTCAAATTATTACTTATCTATTTATTAGCATCACTGGTCCGTAATGGAACTTTATCATCATCATTGTACCGAATAACTAGATTCGTTGCGCATTATTTTAGTACAAAAAACCAATGATATTATTTTCGGTGTGACGGGCATCCACCGTTACACAGAGCGTAACTTAAAAGGACTGACACAAATGTAAGAGTGAGTTACACGCACTAAAGTAATAAAAAGTTCGCATATACATCGGTCCGAAAAAGCTCCCTTTCCTGGTTATAGCCATTTTTCTCCTTCTGTACTTCCAAACTCGTAGCCATACGTTAACTGCTCCCCTTCCACACTAGAAGCGAAGATTTCATAGCAAATACCCAACATTTCCTCTAATGTTAGACTCTTATAAAATATTTGTAATGTTATATCATGCGGCTTTAAAAAGAAATTGTTAATTGAAGTTTCTAAGATTTCTTTAGAAAATAAGCCGTTGTTATTTCGAAATACGGGAGAATTAGCTAGTAAATACATGTAAAATAATTAATTGCAAACAACTCATTATTGCCTCCGTTAATAAAAATATACTTCGCGCGTAGAATTCATGAACACACTAATCTTCATTTCCTGTCATTTTATTGATAGCTTAATTGAAACAGATTACACTCTTGCACTACCAGAATTTCCAACGCTGCATGCCACACCACTTATCTCCATATCAATCGCTCCTATCCGAATTCGTATTCACGTCAATGAGTACGATGTATCATGTCAACTCTAGAATGCATATTCCACGCTCACTCTGCGTCACGAACGCATATTTTTTGTGCAGGCCTACTGAATTTCATGCTAACATTGACATAATGAAACTGTCATTTCTCCCCGAAAATGTTCCTTCCTAATTCAACATATGTTGAATTGAATGAAAGAACAATTGTACTTTGATAATGCAAGTTGTACAGGCTTAAAATCTAGACGATTGGTATGTCGAAAACGAATGAAGGCGGGCGAAATGAGAATAATGAACGAAGCTGGAAACAAGCTTAAATAAAGTGTAACAATGACATTAACAGACTAATAATACGCAGAAACGAGTAAACATTAAATGATATAAAAATATATATTAATTAACCTATACATCAGGTGGAACTAAAATATAAACACAAGCAGGTTATAATTTGGTATGTGTTACATATTCCGTTTTTCCTTTTCCTACAAAAAACAAACAAAAACTGACTTTAATTTGAAATGTTATTTTTATTTATTTATCTATTGGAAACCAATTTCATTTATACGCTACATAACAACTGTGGTCAAATAAAACATGACGAATAATCATACGACGGTGAGTAGATTGATTTGTGTGTTATTAAATAACACAAATACCGAGGTTATTTATCGCCAAAATGAGCCACAGTAAAACATTTACATAAAGATCCCTTCTTTTGAAATAGGATTATACATTACCAGCAACGAAGTGTTGTGCTAAATCCATTGGTCATATTAAACGGGCTTTCGTCCGAATTTCCGAATAAATGAATCAAACTCACCATGGTAGCGGGGCTGATTGAACCAAAACTCCGGATGTATAGCTCACAGTAGACCGTGGTAGCATTATCTGCAAACAGAAGAATATTATGTAAGATTTGAGGTTTTCACAGCGGTGAGTATGAAGATTTCTGTCTTCTGGGTTGTTGTGCTGTGTAGTCTGATAGGCGTTTACAAATGTTTCGGAGGTCATACTGCCTCCGTCATCAAGGCGATGACGGAGGCAGTATGACCTCTGAAACGTTGGTTAACATCGACCAGACTACACAGCGCAACAACCCAGAAGACAGAAATCTTCAGAAGAATATTAATAATGTGCACTGCTCACTACTGAGCAAAAAGACTGCATATGCAACTAAAACCCGCTCTGATGTGTGTCATGGTTTTATTAAATGGTTTGGATCAAAGGGAGGGAGGGTGAAACGGCTGTTTGTATAGAGCAAGCCTATCTCCTGGAGATTTCACCATTCTCAGCCACTCTACTGTGTCGTGATTTGATTACAGTTGTTACTACCATTCCTGTCATAATTAAAACTTACTGTGGCGAAACGTTTAACTGCGTACAGACTTTGTAATTTGATATAAGTATATTTATGGTAAGGAGTTATAGAATTATACAGCCAGGCACAAACTGGAAGCTTAACCCTCTGAAACTGAAATATTAAAATTGGGGAAGAGGAATGACGAAAGGACGGAGAAACGAAAGGAATGGGAATAAGAGGAGAGAGAATTGCACGTGTTCGAAATGGACAATTGAAAGAAAATGGCAGCCAGAAATGAAAATACAAAAGAAATCGTTCACCGTTGTATTGTAACGGGCTACTTACACCAATTCTGTACACACGACACAAAGCGACAAAATTCCAAATATTATTTACATCGGTATTAGACACAAATCAGTTTCACATTCCTGTCATCTCTATCTCGGAGGGTGAAACTCTGGTCAATATTGTATCGGGGGCTGAGTGGAGCAGTTCAGGTTGAAGTGTCGTAGAGAAAGAACCCGACGTGAATTTCGGTCTATCGCCCTCGTGCTTACTGGCGGCACTAACACACGGCGATCAAGATGGTGTTTGGAGAACAGGGAGGGTATTTGACGTCGGAAAAGGAAATTTCGACGAATCCTGGATCAGTCAAGTTTTGTTTACCACAAATAATAATAACACAGACAGGGAGGTTATCAAATCACGTTCTGCGACATGAGGTTGGATTAAGAAGAGAATGAGCGAGGAAATATGAAGCACTGCAAACAGAAAAAAAGAGTTTTATTTTGATGAAAACTACGCCATGAGGTCAAGATTTATTTTCATGGTTGTATTCTGTGATGATGTCAGCGGTGAGTGCGTGAAGGAGCTCAGACGACGAGATGGCATGAAATGACGTGAGTACATTATTTTTGCATTTGTTACAGACTGAAACATGCACTGGATGGATTTTAAACCGATTAATGACTGCAAGGAACGCGGATTCATGTGAATCCCACACGAAGAAGTACGAAGGTAATACAATAGCAACCGCGTAACACAACTGGTGTGTTCACAACCTTTCAATTTGACAGCCAGATTGAAGAAATTGGAGCTTCCTTTACTGTTTCAAAAAATACACATTGCAGATTTCTTGTTTACTATTTAAGTCTCTTCTTCAACATTCTGTACCTTATTCCACATAACTGAGAAATGTAAGACTCAAGACACCAACACATGATGGCGGATAAAAGCGTGTGTTCAAGTTTGAAAAATTCCATGCATTTTTTTGTCTGAACTTTTCTAAATACTGAGACCAAGATTTCTGTTTACGATGCCACATTTAATGAATAACAAGCAAAGTATCATGAATTCCTAATGTGAACCTAAAAGACTAATCAAATGAGCAATCTTAATAAAGACATAAAACTTAACACGAATGTAAGTAACTGACCCACGGCCAGTAGTGGAACACCCTCCAGAAAATTTTCCAGAAAAATTGACATTACATTTTAAATTCTTAATCTTCATTCAGGAAAGCAAATATCAGACCTAATTCAAAAACACCCAATTCCAACAGTGCAATTGTCTGCGAAATGAAAAGGGACATCCGAAGATGAGCTAATCAGCCTGATATATGTAGTGCTACAAATAGGCACGAAAAATATTTGCGTGTTGTTTAAAGAAGGAACTAATATCATCTAAACTCTAATTCACAACATTAGGCTCTTGTACAATCTTACGTTAATTTATAGGTTTAGATATGTCCCAATAACAGTCGTTTACTCTATTAAATACGAAGTAATCGTGAAAAACCAACATTTCGCTAAAGTAAACATACCATTAAATATAATTATACCGTGTACTAGTTTAAATTTGCTTACCTGCAGGAACTGAAAAGCGAAACCCACGGTCTCTTGTCACTAGGTTATCAGTTAGTTAAATATTGTTCTTCTCGTCTGGTAGGTTCGTTTATGTAGTTACGCCAACCAATTTGAATGGGTTTGCATTGTTTAAGATTTATACTTATATAATGAAATTGAGTTATATTTAATTTCAGCCAAAAATATATTATAATCTATCCCATTAAGAATAATATAACAGAGGCTGTTCAACAGCCACTAGCTTCTGATTATATTCATGCTGTTTGTATTAAATTAAAAAAAAACTAGCACACAGTGGAAATGTACTGAATGCCAGGCAGTTCGCTGGCCTGTCTATTTCATTGACATAATTGCCCGGTGGATTTCTATTCAACCTGATACCATAGCCTGCTCTAAATACATGTCAATTTGTGACGATAATTTTCACTTCTCTTTCATTTTACGAGGAAGTTTGATATCGAATAATGTATACTCTTCACCGTACACATATAAGAAACAATTAATTAAAAAACCAATGGAATGCTAGAGAATATCATAAATCTATAACAGTGATAAAAAAAGAAGACTGATTTCGAAGTGAAAAATGTTTAATTATGTGGAAACTCAAAAAAAAAGAGACGTGATGATATTCTAATCAGATTTCGAATTCCATCAGCATTTAATGAGCGCAGAGAGAATTAAATGCGGTACCCAGAGCAAAAATATTTGAAGAATACGAAATTAATTGAATCATAAATCAGGGTAGCAGGTGATTAGCGTGTTATTAAATTCAACGTGACTGGGCACATTTCATAGATTAATTGATTGTGAAGCGTGGGTAACTACCATGCAGTGTGGGACAGAAAACATCAAAAACCTATAGATAGTTTTAGTCGCCAAACTTCAAGGAATGGAACCACTTGAAAGATAAAATACCTTTATTATGCCAATTGAAACGTGGAATTTTCACTCAAATAAATTTGGTGAATCTAAAGTGAAAGGTATTCAAGTGGATAAAAAAACTGTTTATTTGTAAGCTTTTATCATATTACTTATTGTTGCGAGTACACCAAGTACTACCAACGTAGTTCTACTTAACACGTGTACGTATCACAGGAGAGAGCACAATTTCAACATCAGTCGAAGCACGCATCACATCAGAAGACTGTGACAATAAATGATGATCAACAATCAGTCGGTTCATCAAGAGAGCAATTAATTTAACCAGGCGCCAGATAATGACTAGGTCATGACAGTGAAATAGATCAGCATATAATCCGGACAGTTGGTACCACTACGGTCTGATGGCTCCACATTACAGCGGAACGAACCGCGCTGGTACCCTTCTCAAAATGGATGTCATACGGTCGGTGCGTAATTTATGGTAATTTCAGAAATGATATTTACATGAACGTGGATCCTGAATCTCTAAACACTGTTCAGCCGTACGTTCTAGATATGTAATTATATTTATCAACTGTACAATTTATTGTCAAATACAATTTAAAGGCGGATTGGAATTACCTAGCAAAACTTGAACATTAGATAACTTAACGTGGCGTAATTTCGTAGTAAAAATTAGATTGTCATTGTGCTTTAACCATTCTAAGCGGAAGCTTATATAAATGTCATCTTATAATTAAATTCATGCTTCAAAAAAAACCATTTCTCCATTACAAAGATCGGGTTGCTAGTTTTGTTTATGGAAATGATCACCAATCACTCTGGGAACCATTATGAAACCCATGAATACATTCTTGTGAGAAAAATGCAGAGCTTTTGATTATTAAAGAGTGTGGTACATACAGCAACCACTGGACTCTTAAGGGTTATTATTGAAATGCAGCAAGTTCTTCGTCGACCGCTGCCGATCCACAGACTATTATTAGCGTTATATTAAATGCAGGCATATAAGTATATTATAACTGGAAAAATTGCCGCTTGCAACTTAATTACCGTGTTAACAATAGCAAGCCGG
The DNA here is from genome assembly GCF_000696155.1 of Zootermopsis nevadensis. The sequence continues at coordinate 1,019,113 of NW_019059813.1, forward strand.
GGATCCTATCCTGAGCTACATGATTTCCGTCCACCCTCACACGCATTATATCTTTAAAATAAATTTTAACATTAAATTATCCTACTATATACGTCTACAACACCCAAAGTCTTTTCACTTGAGATTTTTCGACTAAAATGTTACATTCATTTTCAATCCCTCTCATACGTACTACATCCTCTGGTCACACCACCTTTCTTGCCAAATCTCATAATGGGAATTTCTGACAATCGTAGTGACTGTTACGTTTCTAAAGGACACTGCTCACTAAAGCTAGATATTTTGTTTCATTGTCGCTGGTTTCTGGGGATCTCAGCCTAGCCGAATCCTATTTCACAGTTTTCATTACTGTAATGTCAACACATGTCACAAGCTCTTCAGTACTGTCGCATTCTCATTTACAAATGTTATTTGGCGAATGAAAAAACTGCTATCAATACATTTTGTCTGACTTCACAGATATACGAGGCTCGTCCTTAAAGTAAGTTTCCCTGGGGCCGTTTACAGAAACAAAACACAATTTCATGGAAATATTTATTGCAACAGATACAGCAAGTGTCCAGCTATTTTTCAACATATTCGCCACCGGAATTGAGACATTTGTCATACCGTGGGACCAACTTTTGAATACCTGGG